>WNWU01013310.1:1200625-1226151 GCA_012654045.1 Ptyas mucosa | reverse complement strand
GTAGCCATGGTTTTTTCTGCAGTTCTAATTATCCTCTGAAGTCTGTGTCTGTCTTGTTGGGTTGCAGAACCAAAACCAGACAGTGATAGAGGTGCAGATGACAGACTCAATCATTGCTCTGTAGAACTGTATCAGCAGCTCCTTGGGCAGTCTGAGCTTTCTGAGGTGGTGCAGAATGAACATTCTTTGTTGTGCTTTTTTGATGATGTTTTTGATGTTAGGTGTCCATTTTAGATCTTGAGATATGGTAGAAACTAGAAATTTGAAGGTCTCTACTGTTGATACTGTGTTGTCTAGTATTGTAAGAGGTGGTAGTATGGGAGGGTTTCTCCTAAAGTCCACCACCATTACTACGGTTTTGAGTGTGTTCAGTTCCAGATTGTTCTGGTCGCATCACGAGGCTAGTTGTTTAACCTCCCATCTGTATGCATATCAGGCACTAATATGTTTCTCCGCCTCTCTAGTTATGTTTTCCAAGGCTCTTGGAAGGCTATCTGCTAATTTTAATGTCACTCTCTAAAGGACATGCAATATAAGTCATACTTGCAGTCAGTGACATGGTTATGATGTGTGGGAAGGAAGGAAGGAAGGAAGGAAGGAAGGAAGGAAGGAAGGAAGGAAGGAAGGAAGGAAGGAAGGAAGGAAGGAAGGAAGGGGGGAAGGGCAGATGGAAAGCTTGACTAGTTAAAATCCCCCATTACTATTGTGATGTGCTTCCTACATACCTTAGTTAGCTGACTAGCAAAAAGTTCATCTACTTCCTCTGTTTGGTTGGGTGGCCTATAGGATAGACCTATGGCAATGTCATTCCCCCCCCCTTTAATATTGACCCAAATGCATTCAAGATAATTTTCATCATTGTTGTGCTCTATTTCTGTAGAGATGTAGTTATTTCTTATATATAGTGCAACGCCACCTCCTCTTTTATTTGGTCTATTTCTTTTAAATAATTTATATCCCTCTAGCTGTATGTTCCATTTGTGGGTTTCATCCCACCAAGTTTCTGTAATGGCAACAATAATAACAATAAGATGTGTAATGATAAAGGAAGATAATTATTATAAACTGAAAAGACAAATTGAGATGGACTTGGAGAGATGGAAAAACTTACAATTATCATTAATGGGAAGAATTGTGACAGTTAAGATGAATATATTACCTAGATTGTTGTTTTTATTTCAAACAATACCAATAAAATTGGAAAAAAAATACTTTGAAAATCTTAATAAAATGATAATGAAATTTATATGGCAAGGGAAAAAAGCGAGAATTAACATAAAAATGTTACAAGATGCAAGAACCAGAGGAGGGTTTGGATTACCAAATTGGGAATTATATTTATTTTTTTATTTTATTTTATTTATTTTATTTTATTTCCAATTTATATACCGCCCTTCTCCCTGAGGACTCAGAGCGGTGTACAGCCAGAATTAAAAACATGAAATACAAATATTAAAAGCAATTAAAATATATATAAATTTGGCCCCAAAATTTAAAACTAACAAACCAATTAAAACATTTAAAATTTCTTCTTAAGCCAGCCCGGCTTGTTGGAAAAAATGTGTTTTAAGGGCACGGTGGAAGGCACTGAGGTCATGAATTATCCTTATCTCTGGGGGCAGCTGGTTCCAGAGGGTAGGTGCCCCCACAGAGAAGGCTCTCCCCCTGGGGGTCACCAGCCTACATTGTTTGGCTGATGGCACCCTGAGGAGGCCCTCTCTGTGGGAGCGCACGGGTCGATGGGAGGTCGTCGGTAGCAGCAGGCGGTCTCGGAGATAGCTAGGCCCTATGCCATGGAGCACTTTAAAGATGATCACCAACACCTTGAAGCGCACCCGGAAGACCACCGGAAGCCAGTGCAGCTCGCGCAGGAGCGGTGTTATGTGGGAGCGCCATGCTGCTCCCGTCACTACCTGTGCGGCTGCGTTCTGGACCAGTTGGAGCCTCTGGGTGCTCTTCAAGGGGAGCCCCATATAGAGAGCGTTACAGTAGTCTAGGCGAGAGGTGACGAGGGCGTGAGTGACTGTGCACAGGGAATCCCGATCAAGAAAGGGCCGCAACTGGCGAATCAGGCGAACCTGACAAAAGGTCCCCCTGGTGACAGCCATCAGATGTTCCTCCAAAGACAGCTGCACATCCAGGAGGACTCCCAGATTGCGAGCCCTTTCCACGGGGGCCAAAGGCTCGCCCCCGATAGTCAGTGATGGAGTCAACTGACTATATCGGGATGCCGGGAGCCATAGCCACTCAGTCTTGGAAGGGTTAAGCTTGAGCTTGTTCCTCCCCATCCAGATCCACACGGCTTCCAGGCATTGGGACATCACTTCAAGGGCATCGTTGGGGTGGCCTGGGGTGGAGATGTACAGCTGGGTGTCATCAGCGTACTGGTGGTATCTCACCCCAAAGCCACGGATGATCTCACCCAGCGGCTTCACATAAATGTTGAACAAAAGGGGCGAGAGGACCGACCCCTGCGGCACTCCACAGACGAGAGGCCTCGAGGTCGACCTCTGCCCCCCTGTCAACACAAACTGCGACCGGTCGGAGAGAAAGGAGGAGAACCACCGTAATATGGTGCCCCCTGTCACTGCGTTCTTGTATTTCCCAGCTGAGCTGTCATTTTTGGTCTAATAGGCTTACTGTAGTTTTGCCAAGTTTTGTTATCAGTATTAAGTGCGCAAGCGTGCATTCCTTTCTAGCCTCCATTATCCTTCTTCTTACTCCTTTGTTCTCCTGCCAAGAGGTGAGGCAGGAACGCTACCAAGATGTAGCCAATTAATTAGATAGTAAGAGTTATCTTTATTTTTTTTACTTTTACAATAAAAATGAGTTTTCTCTTAGAAATTCTTCGGGTTTTATTTTCTTAATGTATACATTCGAGAAAAAGCCTCGGTCCAAACCTCTAAACCAGGGTGCGATTATCCCAGAGCCAGGATGGGATCAATCAACTCCCTGACACCCCCCATCCCCAACTCTTCCAGCCGGTGCAGCATGATACCATGGTCGATGGTATCAAAAGCCGCTGAGAGATCTAACAGGGCTAGGATTATCAGGCAGCAGCATTATCATGGATGAAAGAATGGATTGTATTAAGAAACATAAGGTTATTGACTTTGGAGGGACATTATTTACAATTGGGTTGGCATGCCTTTTTATGGTACGGGGAAAATAAGATACATACAGTATTTTGCACCTTAGTTTTTGGGGAGGAAAATAAGAAAAAAGCTTATTGGTGGGTGGATCACCTCCCAGAATACCCCTAATCAGCTGTTCCCAGAGGTGAATTTTAGCAACAGGTTCCTTGGTTGTGAGCTCTGTGCCTTGCTTTTTTTTCTGCCTCTGAAACTTCTGAAACTGTTTCAGAAAAAACTTTTTTTTCTGCCTCTGAAAGAAGTTTCAGAAAAAAAAGGCTTTTATTCTGAAGCTTCTTTCAGAGGCTTTTTTTCTGAAGCTTCTTTCAGAGGCTTTTATTCTGAAGGACTATCTGTACTCTGTTCAATCTCCTTTCTTTGGTATTGGTATGTAGGTTAACCTCTTCTGATCTGTTGATTATTGTGTCATTCTCCAGATTTGTTAACATAGTTTGGTTAGAACCTTTACTGATTCTTCTTTTGTTGCTTGCCATATTATTTTAGATAAAAGCCTTTCAGAGACTTTTTTTCTGAAGCTTCTTTCAGAGGCTTCTTTCAGCCTCTGAAATCTCAGTTTGCGAGGTTGGGCGGGGCTACATTCAGAGTATAAAACGCACCCAGATTTTCACCCTTTTTGGGGGGGAGGTGTGTCTTATACTCCAAAAAATACGGTAGTTATTTTCAAAGACATTATGTAAGAAATGCTTTATTATTAATATGGGAGAAAGTTAGAGAAAAACACTATTTAAAAATACCAACATGGCTTTCAACAATGGAAGCATTAATACATCCAAATGTTATCAATATGGGAAATATGATTAGTTATAAAGATATTTTATCAGAAAAGGAATTGAAAACAAAACAAGAATTAGAAGAACAAGGGATTGATATGATTTGGTATTCACAATTGCAAATACAAACGAGATATGAAAAAGATGCTAAGCTATATGGTTTTTACTTGGAAATGACAGAATTGGATGAGATACAGGAACAGATGAGAAAATGATTAAAAATTGTAGCTGTCTACTTGGTATTAAATTAGAAGAAGAACAAGTAAAAGAAACAATGATGGCATGGGCAAAAATTTTTGGATATACAATAGAGTTAGATGAATGGCAGCAATTGTGGGAAAGAAACTATAAATTAACAATGGCTACAGCATCTAAAGAGAATTTGTACAAAATGTTTTACAGATGGCACATGTCACCAGAAAAATTGGCAAAAATGTTTAAAGATAAATCAACTAAATGGAAGTGCCACCAGACACCGGGATCGTACTATCATATGTGGTGGACATGTCCAGAAGCGAGAAATTACTGGGAAAGAATTCGAACATGGTTAGAGAAAATGACACAGCAACATATTGATTTAAAGCTGGAGCTGTTCCTGTTGGGTATCTTACCTGAGAAAATTAGTAAAGAAAATGTATATTTGATTATTCATGTAATAACTGCAGCGAGAATTGTGTTTGCACAAAATTGGAAAGCAGAAAAAATTCCTACAAAGGGATTTGGAATATTTTATTAAGGACTGTAATAAATTTGGACTTAATTGCAATCGCAGTTTTATTGAATATAGCAAATTGGAGTTTCCTGTTTGATGGTAATAAATATAAGGCAAAAGGACTATGGACCTAGGGCAATTGCAGCTGATCTGGTGGTTTCCCTAATACGTCTGATGAATTTATTAATCTAATTTTTGACTGGATTTGATGGATACCATTTCAAATATAATTATAAAGTCACTCTGGGTTTTTTTTTTTATATAAAGAAGCAATTTTTATTTAGGTGGGTAGACGCAAATGAAGATATCTTATATGCTGTTGGAAGATGTGAAGACAAGAAGATTAGCAACTGGTTTAATCTAGTATGAAGAATTTAAATGATTGATATAGTTCTTAAATGATGTTCTTAGTTGATTTGTTAATATGTATTGATAAATTAATAAGAGGTTTGATTATTAATTAAAAAAATTATTATTATTATTATTTATTAAGTGTTTTAATTATAATTGGACCTTGATGGTTTAAAAGTGGAGGACGGAAGAGTTTATATAGTATTTTATTTTAAATCTGGGGTTTTTGAATGAGGGTTTCCTTTTTTTGTTGTTGTTTTTTTTTTGTTTTAAATGAAAGAAGTTATAAAATACTTTGTTAAATTGTATAGTCCTAATAAGTTGTTAAGTAACAATTAGCTAAATTGAGTAATGATAGGTTTGATTAGGTAATACTTAATTGTTTTATTAACTGCTGTAATTATAAATGGATATTAATTTTGTTGAATTAGATGAAATAAGGAGAAAGAAGACTTGCTTTCCTTTTATCTATTTGTTTAATGATTATGATTATGATAAGTGTGAAATGGAGTTTAATTTAGAGAATTTGAGCTGTATTTTATCTTGTATTTGCTCTGGGAAGTCGGGGGGGTGGTTGGGGAGGGGGGAGAAAATGTATGTAAAACTTTTAAAACTTTTTCAATAAAAAAAAAAAGGTTTTGGTTACCACCTTTAGAGCGCTCCATGGCTTAGGACCTGGTTATCTATGGGACCGCCTACTACCACAAACAGCCTCCCACTGACCGATACGCTCTCATAGAGAGGGGCTCCTCTGGGTGCCGTCGGCCAAACAGTGTCAGCTGGCGGCCCCCAGGGGGAGGGCCTTCTCTGTGGGGGCACCCACTATCTGGAACGAGCTCCCCCCAGAGATACGGAGGATCCCGGATCTGCGCACTTTCCGCCGTGCACTTAAGACTCTCCTATTTCAGCAAGCCGGCCTGGCCTAACCTTCTCCCCTTTTTAAATTCTTTTAAATTGAAATTTTAATCTTTTTAAATTATTGGGTTTTTAATTGTTCTGGGCTAAACTATTTAATTTGGTTTTAGTTATGTTTTAACTTTTGTATCTATGTATTTTATTCTGTGCCTGTTCACCGCCCTGAGTCCTTCGGGAGTAGGGCGGTATATAAATCTAAATAAATGAAATGAAATGAAATGAAGAAAATGGTGGCAAATGTTGAATATGATGACACAAAATTTTGTACTCAGATGACACACTGATTTTTTTAAAAATTTGATTTATATGCCGCCCTTCTCCAGAGACTCAGGGTGGCTTACAATGCGCTAAGCAATAGCCTTCATACTTTTGTATATTTATACAAAGTCAGCTTATTGCCCCCACAAACTGGGTCCTCAATTTACCTACCTTAGAAAGGATGGAAGGCTGAGTCAACCTTGAGCCTGGTGAGATTCGAACCTGCAATAATTGCAGGCAGCTGGTGTTAATAACAGGGTGCTTTAGACCACTGTGCTACCAAGGCTATTTTTTGAATAACGATGTACCGCTTGTTTAAAAATAAAAAAAAAAACTTTTTATATATATAAAAAAAGAGAAACTCAAATGGCTATTCACAGAGGAACCGGTCCTAAAGTCTAAAACACCCAAACCCCGAGGAGTCATTCGTCATTCAGGCAGACGCCAGTGATGCAGCCATAGGGGCAGTCCTCCTCCAGAACAAGGAGGAGGGGAACCTCCAACCATGTGCCTACACCTCCAGAAAACTCACAGACACTGAACGAAGGTGGGCAGTGTGGGAGAAAGAGGCTTTTGTGGTCCGTTGGGCACTATTAACCTGGCGGCACTTCCTAGAAGGGAGCCAAGTGTCATTTGAAGTATGGACTGATCACAAAAATCTGGAGGCCCTTAGGACCCTGCGGAAGCTCTCTCCCAAACACGTTCGTTGGGTGCAATATTTTAACCAATTCGACTTCACGCTGAAATACATCCCAGGAGGGAAAAACGTCCTAGCAGATGCCTTGTCCCAAATGCCCCAGTACAAGAGTAAGCATGAAGAGGTGGTCAACACCATCATTCCCATCCCCCAGAATGCAGCACAAGTCATGAGGCAAGAGACTTGGAGGCAATCGAGCGAGCCAGGGGAAGAGCTAACTCAAAAGCGCAGAGCCAAGGTGCAAACTGATCCCTGGTTCAGGGACAACCAACCACTCCTGACCTCCCAAGAAGGATTGGCATGGAAAGGTTCGAAATTGTATGTACCCAGCACCCTCAGGGTCCAAGTTCTGCAAAGAAGCCACGATTCTAAGCAAGCCGGCCACTTTGGATTCCTAAAGAAATGGTATCTGGTGTGAAGACAATTTTGGTGGCCAGCAATGAAAAAGGACATTGAAAGCTATATGAAAAGCTGCGCGACATGTACAGCAATGAAAAAAGACCTGGAAAGCTCCCAGGATTGTTACAAGTGGCCAAATCGTCATGTCCCTGGGAGGAAATAGCAATGGACTTTATCATGGAACTCCCAGAAAGTGGAGGAAACACCGTAATTTTGACAGTGATTGATCTTTTTTCCAAACAGGCTCACTTCATCGCCTGCTCCAGCCTCCATTCAGCCCATAAACTGGTGAAGCTGTTCCTGAAGCACATTTACCGACAGCATGGAGTCCTAAGGAGGATCATATCAGATTGAGGGGTCCAGTTTACGGCCAAATTCCAGAGGGAGTTCGTAAAGTCAATTGGGTCTTCCCAGGGGCTTAGCTTGGATTTTCATCCAAGTACTAATGGGGCGGCAGAACGGACAAGCGCAATGATAAAGCGGTACTTGAGGTACTATGTAAGCTACCTGTCAGAGTTTAGGCAGCGTAACTAGTATTATGAGATAAACCCAGGAGCACAACACAGCACACAGCACACAGAGCCTTTAGATAAATAACAGTGGTTTATATACAGCTAAATATTTACAGACTTATACATGGTTAAATACCTTATCATACAGGTACTGACACAAGGAGAGCAATGAGATACACAATGAGAGAGAACATGAGGAGAAGGGAGATGGCATCTAATGGCTTCCCTTATATAGACAGCTTCTGACCTAGCTTCTTAAAGTGGCAGTAACCCTGCTGCCTCATTCCCATTGCATCAGCTTCCGGTTGCCTCCGCTTACAACCTCTCATCAGTTTACATCTATTAAATCTACATACCCTGGCATTACCAACAAACCAATTGGGCTGATCTGCTATGTTTCACTGAGGTGGCATACAACAACACCGTACATAGCAGCACGGGCTTCACACCTTTCAAGGTGGCCACAGGGGTGGAGTTTGTCCCAATGCCTGAGTTTCCTCAGGAGCCCCCTTCCTCAGTAAGCCTGACTGAATGGGTAGACTCCCTGCAGGATGCTTGGGAGAATGTGAAATGGGCACTCGTCAAAGCCACCAAGATGCAAAAAGAACAGGTAGACAAAAGGCAATCCCCCCAGAAGCCATTTCACATAGGAAAGTTTACCTCTCCACCAAATACCTGAAATTAAAGCTGCCATGTAGAAAGCTGGGTCCTAAGTTTATAGGACCTTTTCCCATCATAAAAATGATTAACCCAGTCACAGTGGAGCTGAAATTCCCACACCTGTTGGGGAAAATACACCGTTTTCCACAGTAGTCTATTGAAGCCAGTAATAGGTTCAGAGCCAAGGCCAGTAGCTCGGGAAGCCCCAGGTCCCATCACAGTGCAGGGAGAGACCCATTATGAAGTAAAAAGAATCCTGGATTCTAGACTGTACAAGGGGAGGTTACAGTATTTAGTACAGTGGAAAGGCTACCCCCTTTCAGAAGCCACTTGAGTGAAGAGTCAAAATGTAAGAGCAGACAGGCTGGTCAAAAAATTCCATGAGAAAAATCCCCAGAAGCCAAAAGGACAGCCGGGTGGTGGCAGGGGTGGCTAAGGGAAAATTAACTTGTCTGCATTTGGTATTTTCCAGATACTCCTCATTTACTAAGGGGGAGAGCCGACTGTCAACTTCGAACTGAACCTGGCCACAGCCATCTCTCTGTTCCTCAGTTGCCACACAGAGGGGGAAGGGGGTTAGAATGCATTACTAGACAAAACAAAGAGCTTTCTCATGAGAACCAAGGTCATCTCTACTGGCAACAGCTAAGGTTGGGGAAGGAGTGCCTGAAGAGCCCACCAATTAATGCAGTTGGCTGACGTGACCTGTGACAGTTGGGGATGGGGTTATTTTCTAGTTTAATTATACTGAAACTGTGGGAAAGATTTAGATTTGGTTTTCCATTGAAGCTGTGCTGATATGATATACTCATTAAAGAAGACATTTGAGAAGGAGCCAAGTTAGTCGGAGCCTTGACAAACAGAACCATGGAGAAAGAGGCTAGCACCATAGTGAACTGCAAGGTGTGTGCTATGTTTGTATTCCTCCTTGTGGAGAACTCAAATTATACCTGCACCAAGTCCAAATTGTTTGGATTGCTGGAGGAGAAAGAGGAGGGCCTAGAGGCATGTCTAGCCACTACCAGGAAAAGGCATAAGTCCGTATTCAAACTGAACACAGTAAGGGAGAAACAACTAACAGGAAAAATGAAGCCCTAGAGGAAGAACAATGGCAGTATGTCAGAGGACCAAAAAACCCAAGAAGACTGTCCCTGCCACTGGAGCTAACAATCAATTTTTTATCCTCCCCCTGGAAGAAAACATGCACACCCTGGATAAGGGTCTTCATCAAGTGTTCCAGTGACAGGAATAAAAGTAGCTCAGACTGTCAGTGGAGTCTGCTGGGTTGCCAAAGAGAAAAAGGCACGTGGTGATTGGTGATTCACTTCCCAGACTAACAGAATCAGCAATTTGTAGACTGGACAGCCTATCGAGAAAGGTACTGTATGTTGTCTCTCAGGTGCAAAGATCAGAGATGTTACAGAAATAACAATAATAAAGCCCACCAATTATTATCCCTTTCTCCTCTTTCATGTTGGGATGAATGATACAACAAAAAAGAGCCTGAAAACAATATCAAGGGACTATAAGGAGCTAGGCAGGAAGGCAAAATACGCAGGAGCACAGGTGGTGTTTTCATCCATACTTCTGACAGAATTAAAACACTCAATGAGGGAACAGAGGATTCAAATGATAAACCCCGCTGGCTCAAGGAATGGTGCCATTGAGAGAACTTTGGATTTCTGGATCATGGTTTACATTATCTACATGATGGGCCTCTGACAAAAGATGGGCTGCACCTCACAAGGACTGTGAAGAATGTGTTTGGAAGACATCTGGGTAAGCTCATCCAAAGAGCTTTAAACTAAAACCGGGGGGGGAAGGCCAATTTTTAGGACCAAACCCAAAGCATAAATCCCAAGAAAACAAATTATAGACAACGAGGAAGAGTGGTGAGTAGGAAAGGGCACTCAGGTATAAAACAGGAAATGCAGCAAGCAAACAAAGAGTCAGCCATAAAGGGTTCAGATGCCTGTACACTAATGCTCAAAGTATGGAGAACAAACAGAGGGAACTTGAAGTCCTAGTACAGGTATGATATTGTTGCTATTACTGAAACTTGGTGGGATAGAATCCATGATTGGAATATACTAGTAGTAGAAGGGTATAATTTGATCAAAAGAAACAAACCCAACAAAACAGGAGGAGTTGCACTGTATGCAAAGAATTACTACAGCTGTACAGAAATACACAATACCAAGGACAAAAGGCTTCTTAAAAGTATTTGGGTGATATTAAGGGGAAAACAAATGACATTGCTATAAGTGTATACTACAGGCCACCCCACCAAGCAGAGGAAATAGCTGAACTTTTTGCAAATCAGTTAGCTGAGGTGTGCAGGAAACACACTACTGTACTAATGGGGGACATCAACTGGGAAACAAACTCTGCAGGGAATGTGAGATGGAACAGGTTCCTGACGTGCCTAGCTGACTTTTTCATCCAAAACTTGGAGGAGGGAACTAGAGGATCAGCTATACTGGACTTAATTCTTACTACTGTGTTTTCCCGAAAACAAAACCGGGTCTTATATTAATTTTTGCTCCAAAAGACTCATTAGGGCTTATTTTCTGGTTAGGTCTTATTTTGGGGGAAATACGGTACTAAATGCACCCATCTGGCTGACAATCTTAACTGGGGCTTATTTTGGGGGTAGGGCTTATATTACGAGCATCCTGAAAAATCATGCTAGGCCTTATTTTCCGGTTGGGTCTTATTTTCGGGGAAACAGAATAATAGGGATGAAATAGTTGAGGAAGTGGAAGTTGTAGAAACTTTGGGGGAGAGTGACCATGTCATATTACAATTAGCTACACTGTGTGCACAATTAGCTACACTGTGTGCAAGTTGTAGTTTGGAGGATTAATTTTATTATTCAACAACTACAGTGCTCTCAATCAATCCAAAATGTTAATCAACCTCAAACCTGAATATTTAAGAAAGTAAAAGTGAGGTTTTGGCTTTCTTAGGAGAATATCTATGTGTGCACAATTATTGGGCAACTATTAGTGTGCAGAATTATTGTGCATCTAAATGAAAAATGAAAATTTGCCCATCTCACTCATTTATTTGCATCTGTTAAAGTGAGAATAATAAACAACTCAAAATGTACAAATAAACATTTCTGACATTCAGTGACCAATATATCCACCCTTCTTTTCAATAACAGTCATAAGCCTTCCATTCATGGAGTCTGTCAGTTTCTTGATCTGTTGATGATCAAATTTTTGTGCAGTAGCAACCACAGCCTCCCAGACACTGTTCAGAGAGGTGTACTGTTTTCCTTCACCATAAATCTCCCGTTTAAGAAGGGCCCACAAGTTCTCAATAGGGTTTAGGTCAGGTGACGAAGGGAGCCATGTTATTATTCTTTCATCTTTCAGGCCTTTACTGGCTAGCCACACAGTGGAGTACTTCAGTGCATGTGATGGAGCATTGTCCTGCGTAAAAATCATGGTCTTCTTGAAAGATGCAGACTTTTTCCTGTACCACTGCTTGAAGAAAGTGTCTTCTACAAACTGGCAGTAGGTTTGGGAGTTGATTTTGAGTCCATCTTCAACCCAAAAAGGTCCAACTAGCTCATCTTTAATAATACCAGCCCATACCAGTACCCCACCTTCACCTTGCTGGAATCCGAATCGAAGTGGAGCTCTGTGCCTGTTACTGATCCAGCCAAAGGTCCAGCCATCTGGTCTGTCAAGAGTCACTCTCATCTCATCAGTACATAAAACCTTTGAAAAATCTGTCTTCAGATATTTCTTGGCCCAGTCTTGCCGTTTCAACTTCTGTGTCTTGTTCAGTGGTGGTCAGGTTTCAGCCTTCTGTACCTTGGCCATGTCTCTGAGCACTGAACACCTTGTACTTCTGGGCACTCCAGGTAGGTTGCAGTTCTGGAATATGACAGCACTGGAGGATAATGGGTTCCTGGTAGCTTCATGTTTGATTCTTCTCAAATCTTTGGCAGTTAATGTGCATCTTTCTTTCTCAACACGTTTCTTGTGACCCTGTTAACTATTTGCAACAAAACATTTGATGGTTCTGTGATCATGCCCCAATAACTCAGCAATTTCAAGTGTGCTGCATCCCTCTGAAAGACTATTTACAATGTTTGACTTTTCAGTATTCATTAATTATGCACACCTTGTTATAGGGTGTTGCTTTCCTTAGGCCACACCCTCCCTCATTACACAAATACACATCACCTGATATGCTTATATCCACCAAGAATTCAAATTTATACAGCTTGAAGGTGGAAAATATGCATAAAAATGTTGATATGGTCAAAATACTCACTTGCCTAATATGGTAATTGTGCACACGGTGTATAATGCAGGTACAGATAACTGAACAAAGACAGACTAGGGTTCTAGATTTTAAGAGAGCTGACTTTAAGAGAGAGAATAGGAAGGATTCCATGAATGGGAATCCTAGAAGGCAAAACATTTCTGGATGCTCAGGTAACTCTGAAAAATGAGATAATAAAAGCTCAAACAAAAACAATACCACAGAGAAAGAAAAAGAGGCACCAGACGAAACCAGCATGGTTGCATAAAGAGGTCTCTTACAAACTGAGGGACAAAAAGGACAAGTATAAAACATGAAAAGAGGGGCATATAACTAGAGCAGAATACCAGCAAATAGTCCAAATCCTGAAGGCTGAATAGTCCAAGGCTGAAGCCAGGAAGGTCATAGCTCAGAATGAACTACATTGGCATCCTTCAGTCTCAAAAGACTATGGTATCATGCTCTGGAAAGAGGTCCTAAAACAGCATCTAGTGTGACTAAAAAGGCCAACTCGAGAGTGGCAATCCCTTCCACACTGAGGGCAGATACATTCTGTCTTCTGCCCAGCCCCCAGATTTCGCTGGTTCCGGGACTGCCTCTTTGCCTTGGCTTGCCGAAGAAGTGTCTCTTAGAATTGGAGAAGGCCATGCTGCATCTTTAGCCTCCAAGCTGAACGATCGGAGGTCAAGGTTTCCCAGTTGTTGTTGTTTTTTTCCGAAAAAAAGTTTTATTTTTAAACAAAAACAACATAAAAATATCATTCTTCCCAACAATTACAGACAGTGTTTCGATCGGTTAGAATTATTTCGTGCTCTCAAAAATTTTCAAAGTCTCATCATATGACAAATGTTCTTTCCTCTAACAGAAAACAAGTATTTAAACATTTTATCCAAATTTCATTTCATATATAATATCTCATCTCCATGCTTTATTATCTATCCATTGATAAAATATCTCCCATATCAAATAATATTGTTTATCTTCCTGTTTTCTTATTTCAAATGTCAGTCTATTCATTTCAGCACAGTCCAACATTTTCTTAACAATTTCTTCATCGGTAATTATCTTCTCTCCTTTCCAATTTTTTGCAAATACAATTCTAGCCGCTGTTAAAATATTCACAATTAAATATTGCAATTCTTTATTAAATGTCTCTGGTAAGATCCCTAATAAAAGTATCTCTGGTTTAAAGTCAATATGTCTCTTTGTCATTTTTTCCAACCACGTGTGTATCTTAGTCCAAAATCTCCTTGCTTCTACACATGTCCACCACATATGGTAATAAGATCCTGGGGTCTGATGACACTTCCAACACCTCTCCTATTATAGTAATGATGATGAATGCGGGTCCAGATAGATGACCATTGAAGGGCCCTCTTTACTCAAAGTATTACAAGCAAGAAATGTGTCTAATTAAGAAAGGAAATGTATCCAACTAGAAGGGGGACCAATTCAGTCAAATTCCTTTTGGCTAGGACAAACACCATAAAGAGGCCCCCATATGTCAGAAGATAGAAACAAACAGTGACATATAGCTATGAGAGGGCCAGGTTAAGAGGATTCTCATCCTTGAAGATTTCCTGCTATCAACAAGAGATACTTTAACTATCCACCCTTCACTGAACAGTTGAATTATGATTGTTTTGGTTAGGATATTGTAAAACTTTTGTAATTAAGAGATGTCAATTGAATAACGAATGTATCTGTGTAACCAGAACTGCTGTGTTAGCAGTTTCCTTTGTTTGAAAGAGTATAAGAATTGGGGTCTTGTAATGTATAGGTCATTCAGACTTCCAGGTATGAATCGGACTCTGAATCTATTATTGCAATAATAAAATCTGATTCTGTTTGCCCTTTGGGATGACTCTCAATCTCTTCATTCCATAACACTCCGATTTATTCTTGAACATTCTGGCTATCCTCGTCAGGGGTAAACGCCACCTGTAAAACATCTTGTACAAATTCTCCTTATATGCTGTAGACATTGTCATTTTATAATTATGTGACCACAATTTTTGCCATTTCTCTAAATCAATACCATAACCAAAATTTTTCCCCCGTGCTATCATTGATTCTTTAACTAGTTCTTCTTCCAATTTTACCTCTAGCAAATATCCATATAGCTTTTTAATTATATGGTCTTCAGAACCCATTAATATCTTATCTAAAACGGTCAAAACATTATAAAAACCTTCTTGTTTGAGATCTTCTCGATATCTAGAAAATATTTGCATGTATGAAAACCAATCCATCTTATATCCCTGATCTTCTAAATCTTGTTTTAATTTAAGTTCACCCTTTTCATCCAACAATTCACTATATCTAACAATTTGTTCCCCTTTAAATATCACTGGATATGAAAAAGCTTCAATTGTAGATACCCAGACTGGAATCTTCAAATAATGATATTTTTTTAATCCTCTCCCAATTCAAAAACAAAGCTTCACGTATCTGATGTCTTCTAAAATACCCCTGTATTTTAGTTCCTTTATACCATAAAAAGGCGTGCCACCACATCAACAAATCATGTCCCTCCAAATTCAATAATCTAGTGTTTTTCAGTGTTTAATCCACATTAAACTAGCTGCTTGGTAATATAGTTCAAAATTAGGTAGACCAAAACCACCCCTCATTTTAACATTTTGTAACAACTTAAGTTTTATTCTTGCCTTCTTTCCCTGCCAAATGTATTTCAACACCATTTTATTCAAATCTACAAAAAATTCCTTACCCAGCTTTATTGGAATTGTCTGAAAAAGATACAAAATTCTAGGTAAAATATTCTTCTTAATAGTTGCAATCCTGCCAATCAAAGATAACTGCAAATTTCCGCATTTCACCAAGTCTTGTCCTATCTGTTGCTTAAGCTTATTATAATTATTTTCTTTAAGAGAACTACACCTCGTTGTCAATTGTATCCCCAAATATTTTACCTTATTTGTGACCTGCATCTTTGAAATCTCCATTAATTCTTCTTTTTGTTTTTTTAACATATTTTTAGTCATTATCTTCGTCTTTTCTTTATTAATTTTCAAACCAGCAACTTCCCCAAACTCTCCAATTTTTTCTATCAGTTTATTTATTGATGCTAGTGGTTCTTCAATAATAAAGACCAGGTCATCAGCAAAAGCTTGTAATTTATATTCTTCTTTTTGGATTTTCATTCCTATTATCTCTTTTTCTTCTCTAATATTTCTATTTAAAACTTCCAAAGTCAATATAAACAACAATGGGGACAATGGGCATCCTTGTCGAGTACCTTTTTCTATCTCAATAGAATCAGTCAATTCTCCATTAATCATTACCTTTGCCGTCTGGTTAGAATATATAGCTTCAATTGCCTGGATGAATTTCCTGCCAAAGCCCATCTCTTCCATTTGTAACATCATAAATTGCCAGTTCACATTGTCAAATGCTTTTTGTGCATCTAAAAATATCAAAGCCATTTGCTTTTCAGGATGCGCTTCGTAATATTCTAAAGTGTCCAAAATTATTTTTATATTGTCTCTGATTTTTCTTTTTGGAAGAAATCCATTTTGATCTG
Source organism: Ptyas mucosa (assembly GCA_012654045.1). Classification (NCBI taxonomy): domain Eukaryota; kingdom Metazoa; phylum Chordata; class Lepidosauria; order Squamata; family Colubridae; genus Ptyas; species Ptyas mucosa. The sequence goes on along the minus strand of WNWU01013310.1, from coordinate 1,209,897 downwards.
AGTTTATAAAATTATTCAAATATCTCTTAAGTCTTTCTGCCAATATTGAGGCAAAAATTTTATAGTCCAAATTTAGCAGGGATATAGGCCTGTAATTTTTGATTTGTTGTGGGTCTGTGTCTTCTTTGTGGATCAATGTAATATAAGCCTCAGTCCATGATTGGGGTATTATCTTTTTTGTCATTGCTTCATTCATAACATCCAATAACGGAAGGCTTAAAGGTTCTTGTAACGTCCTATAATATTCAACAGGCAGACCATCTGGTCCTGGTACCTTTCCATTTTTCTGTTTCTTAATTGCTTCTGTTAATTCCATCATCGTTATACGCCCTTCCAACATCTCTTCAATATCCTTGGGAATCAAAGGTAGTTTTGCATTCTGTAAATATTTTTTAACTTTCCCATCTTCTATCAACTCTCTTTTATAAAGTTGTCCATAATATTCTTGTATTATTTTTCCCATCTCTTTGTTTCCAAATTTACTTTGTCCTTGGTCATCAATTAATTGTGTTATTTTTTTTTATTACCTTTCTTTTTTCAAGTTATATGCTAACCATCTTCCTGGTTTATTCGCATTTTCAAAATAGTTCTGTTTAGCACTTCTTATTTTTTGGGGCTAGCTCTTCCTTCTCCAGTAAGTCCATTTTGTGCTTTAGTATATCCATTTTCATTTTTGCATCTTTCTTACATGGATCTTTCTGGAGTTTCTTTTCAAATCTCTTATATTCATCAATTAATATTGTAAGAGTTTGTCTTTTCTTCACATTTCTTTTCCTTGTATAGTCTATTATTAGGCCTCTAGCATAGGCCTTCATTGTATCCCAAAGATTTTGTGTCGCTGTATCTTCCTTTTTATTCTCCTTGAAAAAGAAATCCAGCTCTCTTTGCATTTTCTGTACAAAATCTTTTTCTTTTAAAATTGTATTATTCAAAGTCCATCTGGGTTTTCTTTTTTGACCTTTCCAGGTTACTATCACAGGATTATGGTCGGCCCACAAATTAGTTTCTATTTCCACCTGTTCTATTTTCAAAGTCAAGTCCATTGTTGTCCATATCATATCTAACCTGGACCAAGATGAGTGCCTGTTAGAGTAAAAAGTATATTGTCTATTCTTCCCATTTCTATCTCTCCATACATCTTTCAAGTTTGTTTCCTCTATCATTTAAAAAAAAAGAATTTGGTAGTGTCTTTCTATTATGTCTTTCTGTTTTTAGTGTTTTTTAATCAAATTTTTCATCTACTATTCCATTAAAATCTCCCATCATGCATATATTATCGTAATCCATTTTAATTATTTTCATATGTAAGTTTCGATAAAAGTTACTTTGATTATTATTTGGTGCATAACTTGCTACTAATAGTATTTTCATATTATTATCAATTATTTCCACCATCAAAATTCTACCTTCTGAGTCTGCATATATTTGTTCCGCCTTTATTGAATTTCTAATATATAAAGCAACTCCTCTCTTTTTACTTTGCGATAATGATAAAAAGGTTCTTCCAAGTTTGGGTTGTACCAATAATTGTTCATGTTGCTTTTTAATATGAACTTCTTGTAAGCAAATTATGTCAAGTTTTAATTTCTCTAATTTATGAAACACCTTTCTTCTTTTCACAACCGAATTAAGTCCATTTATATTTATTGAAATTAATTTCGTTGTTTCCATATTCATACTTTATATGTAGGTTTTGTTGCTCTAGTTGATCTTACTTCCTGTTGTTCCTTGATTTCCACAATCCCATCTACTGCGCCTTCCGTTGATTCAATCATTGTCATTTCCTCTTTTGGTGGGCACCGTTTTAAGGGCACCACTGCAGCTTGTGTTTCTGTTTCCATTGCCACTTCCTTTTCTTTCAGAAAATCTTCATAAAAGACTCTTGCTTTATCAATTGTATCCAACCTATATCTTTGAAGTTGCCATGTTAAGATTAATCCTTCTGGTATCAGCCATCTATAGTTGACTCCCTTTTGGATTAGTATTTTAGTCAAGAATTTGTACTCTTTTCTCATAGCTCTCACTTTTCTTGGTATTTGTTTCAAAACCACCACTTCTTTCTCCTTATATTTCAAGGTTTTTTCTCTTGCCACTTGAAGAATTTGTGCTTTAATCGATTTCTTAGTAAGTCTTATGTGAACTTCTTTTGGCAGTTTATTATGCATTGCATATCTAGTGTAGACCCGATAAATCTCGTCTACTCCATGTATCATCTCTTCTTTGGTTATTTCTAAAGCATCTGCCAACATCGAAATCATAACGTCAGCAAGATTTTCTCCTTCTTCTTCCTCCACATTTTGAAATCTGAGGTAGAATTCTGCTTTGTCCATTTCCAATTCAATTAACCCGCTCCTTTCACTTTCCACCTCTCTCAGTCTGTTATCAATGTCTTTCATTTTTTCCCCCTTTTGATCATCCTTCTTCTCCAGCTCTTGTAGTCTTCCTTCATATTTTAACATTGTCTGTTGAATGCTGACCACTTTTTCATCTGTCTTAATTAGTTGTTGTTCCATCCTTTGGACATTCTCATCTGTCTTAAGCAATTGTTGTTCCATCCTTTGAACCGTTTGCAAGATTGTTTGTATCGACGTTTCTTTGTCTTTATCTTTCTCTTGTTGAAGCATCACCTGGATAGTGCGTTGTCCTCCACATGGAAGGCGTGGTTGCAGCTCCCACTGTTGCCACTTTTCTACTCATTTTGTTCAATAATCTGCTGGTGCCAAGGCCAAAAAATTGATTATGTATGTATGTATGTATGTATGTATGTATGTATGTATGTCTTTGGTTATTCGGGTTTTCTCCCGCGTAAAATTGGAAGTGTCTTGGCAACATTTCGACAAAGTCTCATTCGTCATCTTCAGGCTGGTGTTCTCGGCTTCGTGCTTCTAGGCGCAATGTGTGATCGCAGCTGTTTCTTCCTTTTAACTGCCAGTGGGGGTATGAACTGATTGGGTGGGAGCTTGGCTGTGTTGTGATTGGGTGGAGGTGTGTTCTGATTGGTTGGGGGCTTGGCTGTGCTCTGATTGGATGGGGGTTGGCTGTGCTCTGATTGGCTGGGGGTGTGTTCTGTTTGGGTGGGGGCTTGGTTGTGCTCGGATTAGTCTGAGTTGCAGGGGGATTTGAGCTGGTGAGCTGCGTTGCTGTTGTTTGGCTTCACATTTGTGGTCGTGCCACATCTTCATGGTGGGTGTCAGTTTGCTTCATGTATGGATTGGAGGGGTTTAAAGTGGCTAATAATGCAGCTGTGGTCTGGCTTCTGGTTTGTGGTCGTGCCTCATCATCGGTGTGGGTTTGCGTTTGCTTTTTGTGTGGATGTGTGGTGGTGACATCCTGTGTGGTTTTTGTGAGTGTGGGTCTGGTGTCATTCTTTGTGTTAGGGACTCGTTTGTCAATAAGGGCGGGTTTCCAAATGGCTGGTAGGCAGGAGGTATCATCTCGTTTATTCATGCTGTGTGGGCGTTTTTCTATCTCGATGGCTTCTCTGATTATTCTGTTGTTAAAGTGTTCAGTTTTGGCGATAGTTCTGGTCTTTTTAAAGTCAATTTCATGTCCTGTGGCTTTAAGGTGTTGGACCAGGGAAGAAGTTGGTTCCTCTTTTCTGACTGAGTTCTTGTGTTCTTCAATGCGTGCACTTATTCTTCTGTTGGTTTGTCCGATGTATGTGGTGGGGCAGGCGGTGCATGGGATTTCATATACTCCTTGATTTTCTAACTCAATTTTGTCTTTGGGGTTTCTTAGGATGGTGGATATTTTTCGGTTTGTGCAGAATGCTGTCTTGATGTTGTGTTTGTGGAGGATCTTGCTGATTCTGTCTGTGGTGCCTTTTATGTATGGGAGGAGGGCTTTGCTGTTTTCTTGTTCTCTGTCTTGGATTTTAGTGGGGGTTTCTTTTTGGATTAGGTTGGTAATCTTATTTCTTTGGAATCCATTGGATGTTAGTACGTTAGTGAGAGTGTGTAGTTCGGTTTTTAGGTGTTGTTCGTCAGCTGAGCATTTTGTTCTGGAGATGAATGTCTTGGCTACGGAGTTGATCTGTGCTGGGTGGTGGTGTGAGAGTGCGTGCAGATAGCGGTTTGTGTGTGTTTTCTTCTGGTAGATGGTGTGTCCTAGGGAGCCATTGGATTTCTTGTAGACTAAGATATCCAGGAAGGGAAGTTGGTTGTTAGCTTCTGTTTCCATGGTGAACTGTACTTTGGGGTGTAGGCTGTTGAGGTGTGTGAGGAAGTTGTCCAGTTTTTCTTTCCCGTGTGGCCAGATTATGAAGGTGTCGTCTACATATCTGAGCCAGAGTTTAGGTGTCAACTTGCAAAGCTTTCAAGTTGCCATGAGCAGGAGGGAGGGAGAACTGATAGAGCTGATTGATTTCTCTAACTGAAGATACATTCCATACATGCTTCAGTACCGCAATCAGAAGGAGGGTGTTGGATTTCACAGCCAGCCAAAGTGGTTAATTGGAGAATGTGATTTATGACATGGCCAGGGAGGAGGGGAGAGACAGAGTCATAGGGGAACGTAAATCTACGTGGGATTAGTTCTAACTGCATCCGAATATTGCCAAAATGGTGCTCCTAATAAATGACTGTATTTCTTTTGAAGTTTGGCTCATGGCTCATGAATTAATTAGGGCATCTTTTGGAAACTTCACATTGGGTTTGTGATCAGATTTTTCTAGAGCTTGGGTTTCAAAGTGTTCCATGTAGAGGTTTGCAATGACAGGTGAGAGGGGTGATCCCATGGGTGCTCCTTCTATTTGTTTGTATTTTTGTCTGTTATAGATGAAGTATGTGTTGGATAGGCAGTGGTTGGTCAGATCTAGGATATGCTTCGGGGGTTATATTTGTTTTGGATAGCTGTCAAGGCTTCTTTGATTTTGACAAATGAGACTTTGTCGAAACGTCGCCAAGACACTTCCAATTTTACGCGGGAGAAAACCCGAATAACCAAAGACCTACATACAAACACCCGCGAAAACATCAGAAAACACACACACACACACACACAAACATATATATATATAAAAAATAAAGAAGAAAAGAAGAAAAGAGGAAAAAAAAGAGAAAAAGCAAAAAATCAAATGTGGAAAAAGAAAAACGCCAACTCTTCAGGTTCTTCCAAACCCTAATCCATCAAATAGAAATCCAATAGAAGAAAAAATAATGTAAAAACGAAATATAAAAGAAAAAAAGGGATAAATAAAAAAAGATATAGAAGTCCAAATTCAAGAATCAACAAAGAAAAACAAAAAAGAAAGAAAAAAAGCTTCAGGCTCTTGAGTGCCTTAATCCAATTCAGTTCTTTAAAAATCTCAAAATAAAGAAGATTTTTCACTTATATTTATATCCGGAAAGCTTACAAAGAGTTCTCTCTCAGTCAAGCCTCAAATAGAGAGAATAAAAGTAACTACCTAATTGGAAAAATGTAAATACACCATCAGATCAACTTATAATAAACAAGATATTGAATTGTGCCGAATTGGACAAATTAACGTATATCCTAAGAGACAAAAAAGAATCCATCTATTACAGCAATTGGGAACGCTGGTATTTATGGTTAAAGAAGAGGACAAATATAGAATAAATAACATAGTATTAAATATATACTTAATTATAATGAGATAGCGTTTAGTATTTAAAATTGTCAACGTTAATTGAACAAAAGGATTTACCGGGATGTAACTATGAATAAGTATTTGGGGGTTCGATATGACCCCCGGTTAGTCCTTCTCTGTAGTTGTCTTTATGTGTTGTGTTGTACTCCCATATATAACTTATATTTGTTTAAAAATTACACTATATGTTTTTTTATCTGTAAATAATTAATAAAGATTTTTTTTTAAAAAAGGTAACTACCCAAAAGAATAATAAAGAAAATTTTTCCTTCCACACTTTTCCAAGGCTCCTACTTCAAGACCAACAAGAAAACCTGAATAAACAATACAGATAATTCCACTTCCTCAGATGTTCTCTTCACACACTTAACAAGCTAGAGCTCGGAGCCACTTTGTTATTATTATGGCTACAATATAGCCTTCATCTTTCTGCCTGGGTAAACATTGCAACAAAGTTTCTTCTCTCCCCCCCCCCCAGCAGATGGCAGCACTGCTCACTCTCCTAGCTTTCCTACGTTAAAAGTCCAGATCTTCTTTATTGAAAATTAATTTTAAAAAAAGAAAAAAAAGTTAGAAAGGAAAAAGCAAAAAAAAAAGACTTCACAATAAATCAATCCCAAATCAGACAAAAATTTTAAAAGAGGCACAATTCCAAAAAACAATATCTTCCCCTCTCTTCTCTTTCAATCCAGTCTCGGTCTTAAAAAACAATTAGTTTAAAAACCTTCCAAATCAGCAATCGGGTTTAAAATAGTCTATTCCAAAATAAATTTGCCGCTTAAATTTCCTTAATCTTGATCATCCTCACACTTATCTCACAGGATGTACTTGTCAATTTAAAATAATGTTCTCTCACCGCATCGGATAACTGTCCTTCCTCTTTCTTCCTCCCGAAGCTGTCCCAGTCTTGGCAGCCACTATGGCTGCTTCCCCACTGCAGGAAAAAGGGCTTTTCTAGATATACCAGGGACTTTGCGGTGTCCCTGGGATCGTCAGAATGTGCCCTCCACTACCAGTCAAAACTAGACTGTGGGGTCCAAACTGGACCATCTAGCAGAGGGGCTATCGGCGGGGATTCTGGAGCCCCAAAATCACCTGTCTGTTTCGCCACGACGTCAACTTCCGGTCCCAAGGTTTCTCAGTTGGTAATGTCCATTCCCAGGGCCTTTAGGTTCCTCTTGCAGATATCCTTATATCACAGCTGTGGTCTCTCTCTGAGGCGCTTTCCCTGCACTAATTCTCCATACAGGAGATCTTTTGGAATCCGGCCATCAACCATTCTCACAACATGCCCAAGCCAGCGTAGACGTCGCTGTTTCAATAGTGTATACATGCTAGAAATTCCAGCACGTTCCAAGACTGTGCTATTTGGAACTTTGTCCTGCCAGGTGATGCCAAGAATACGTTGGAGACAGCACATATGAAAGGTGTTCAACTTTCTCTCCTGCTGTGCATAAAGGGTCCAAGACTCACTGCAGTACAAGAGTGTGCTCAGGATGCAGGCTCTATAGACCTGGATCTTTGTATGTTCCGTCAGGTTCTTATTAAGCCACACTATCTTTGTAAGTCTGGAAAATGTGGTGGCCACTTTACCAATACGTTTATTCAGCTCAGTATCTAAAGAGAGAGTGTCAGAGATAGTTGAGCCGAGGTACATGAAGTCATGGACGACCTCCAGTTCTTGTGCAGAGATTGTAATACAGGGAGGTGAATCCATGTCCTGACCCATGACTTGTGTTTTTTTCAGGCTGATTGTTAGTCCAAAGTCTTGGCAGGCCTTGCTAAAACTGTCCATAAGTTGTTGAAGGTCTTCAGCAGAGTGAGCAATGACGGCAGCATCATCAGCGAAGAGGAAATCCTGTAAGCATTTCAGCTGGACTTTAGACTTTGTTCTCAATCTACAGAGATTAAAGAGTTTTCCCTCTGATCTGGTCCGGAGGTAAATACCCTCTGTTGCAGTTCCAAAAGCATGTTTCAGCATGACAGCAAAAAAGATCCCGAATAAAGTTGGCGTGAGGACACAGCCCTGCTTCACTCCACTTCGAATATCAAAGGAATCTGATGTTAAGCCATCAAAAACTACAGTGCCCTTCATTTCCTCATGAAAGGACCTGATGATGTTGAGGAGCTGAGGTGGACATCCAATCTTGGGGAGAATTTTATAAAGGCCGTCCCTGCTAACCAAGTCAAAAGCTTTCGTAAGATCTATGAAGGCTATGAAAAGTGGCTGTCTTTGTTCCCTGCATTTCTCCTGAAGCTGACTAAGGGAAAATACCATGTCAGTGGTGGACCTGTTGGCTCGAAATCCACACTGTGATTCTGGATAGACTCTCTCTGCAAGCACCTGGAGCCTCTTCAGTATGACACGGGCAAGCAGCATCCCTACAACACTAAGAAGAGATATGCCGCGGTAGTTGTTACAGTCACCCCTGTCACCTTTGTTCTTGTACAGTGTGACGATATTTGCATCCTTCATGTCCTGTGGTACGCCACCTTCCCTCCAACAAAGACAGAAGATTTCATGCAGTTCAGTGGGGATGTTCTCTTTGCAGCACTTCAGAACTTCAGCAGGGATGTTATCTTCCCCGGGTGCCTTGCCAGAGGCAAGGGAGTCCAGGGTCGCATTTAGTTCTTCTAAAGTTAGTTCACTGTCAAGCTCCTCCAAGACAGGCAAGTACTCAATGCTATTTAATGCTTCTTCAGTTACCACATTTTCTCTGGAATATAACTCAGAGTAGTGCTGCACCCAGCGTGCCATCTGCTGTGCTCGGTCCTGGATAACCTCACCTGTAGCAGACTTTAGAGGGGCAGATTTCTTCTGTGTTAGGACCTAAGGCCTGCTTGATGCCGTCATACATCCCCTTGATGTTGCCTGTGTCAGCTGCTATCTGGATCCGAGAGCAAAGCTGCGGCCAATAATCGTTAGCACATCTCCTGGCGGTCTGTTGGACTTTGCTACGAGCAGCTCGCAGAACCTGTAGGTTGGGCTCACTGGAACAGGCTTTATATGCAATTAGAGCTCTCCTTTTTTCCTCAATGGCTGGCATCAACTCCTCCGAATGGGCTTCAAACCAATCTGCTGTCTTTCTGATCTCCTTACCAAATACTGACAAGGCGGTGTTATAAACAAGAATGAACTAAGGGGACTTCCGGTGGGATTGCGACATCGCCGGACGCTTCTTTTTGAAGCGCCAACCCAGGGCTCCGTAGAACCGCAAGAACAGCGACTATCAGCTGTCTTGCGGTTTGGAAACTTTCCTCCTGGTAAGAGGGGGGAAAGTGAGTAGACGGGTGGGGTAGAGCTCCCTGAGAGTGCCAGATTTTTCCTATAATCTGGCGCTCGAAGATGAGAGCTCCCCGTTAAGCCTGTCAGTACTCCGGACCCTGGATGTCTCTGCTTTGCAGAGCTAGATGTCGTTACCATCCCAGCAACCAACTTTAAACAAATACTTTTTGAATCAAGCTGGCGGAGCATAAGCAGCATGAATAAAACAGCAAGTATTTTCTTTTTTTTAACTCCAAAGATTTACCTTCTTTAAAAGATTTTCCTTAAGCTGAAAGTGAAAGCAAGATGGCGTTTGAGTTTCAACGGGGCGTGAAGAAGTGAAAGTTAAAAGTAATTATTGATAAGCCCCTGTTTGAAACGTAAAACTCTTTTTTGTAA
>WNWU01013310.1:1182817-1197379 GCA_012654045.1 Ptyas mucosa | reverse complement strand
GTTAACTGAATTTTTAAATTGTTTAAAATTGGATTTTAATTTGATATCGTTTTAACAAGGAATTATGCATTTTACCATTGTGAGCCGCCCTGAGTCCCCAGAGATAGGGCGGCATATAAATTGCATTAAATAAATAAATAAATAAATAAATAAATAAATAAATAAATAATTGGACCAATGACATGCTGTGGATATAATATACTTAGACTTCAGTAATGCATACCACAGCCTACTTCTTAGTAAGATAGAACTATGTGGGATAGACAGTATCACCACCAGATGGATTTGCAACTGGCTGACCAACTGCATTCAGCTTATAGTTCTCAATGGACCTACATCTACATGGAGGAAAGCATGCAGTAGGGCACCTCAAGGTTCTCTCTTAGGCCCAATGTTCTTCAACATTTTCATAAATGATCTAGATGAGGTTACAGAAGGGGCGCTCATCAAATTTGCAGATGACAACAAGTTCGGGGGTGGGGGGGAAATTGCTGACACTTTGGAAGATACTCAAAATTCAGAATGAACTTGACAGACTTGAGCATTAGGCCCTATCCAGAACAAGATGCAGTTCAGTGGTGTGAAAAGTAAGGTCCTGCACCTAAACAGGAAAAATCAAATGCACAAAATGCAAATGAATAGGCAGCACCTGGCTCAACAGTAGTAACCGTGAGAGGGATCTAGGTGTCCTAGTGGACAACTACTTTAGTATGAGCCAGCAGTTTGCTGCAGCTGCCAAAAAAGCCAATGCAGTCCTAGGCTGCATCAACAGAAGGAGAGTATCAAGATCACAGTATCACTCTATACTGCACTAGTGAAGCCACATTTGGAATACTGTGTCCAGGTCTGGTCACCATGGTACAAAAAAGATGCTGAGGCCCTAGAAAGAGTGCAGAGAAGAGCAACTAAGATAAGGGTTTTGGAGGCTAAATCATATGATGAACGGCTAAGGCAGATGTGTCAAACACGCAGCCCACAGGCCAGATCCGGCCCGCGATAGGCCCAGAGTTGTCCCACAGGGCTATCCTGGAGATGGCGAGGGACCGGCCCGTGACTCCTTGGCCCACCATGGCCATCCAGTTGGCTGCAACAACCAGGCGACACCCACCATGGCCCCCCAAGGGCAAACAAAATCCTGATACCACCTACAATGGGATTGAGTTTGACACCCCTGGGCTAAGGGAACTAGGTATATTTAGCCTAATGAAGAAAAGGCTTAGGGAAGACCTAATAGCAGTCTTCCAATACATGAAGGGGTGTCACAGAGAAGAGGGGGTAGATCTATTCTCCATAGCAGCTGAGGGGAGGACAAGAAGCAATGGGTGGAAGGTTGTCAGAGGGACATCCAACCTGGAAATAAGGAGAAATTTCCTGACAGTGAGAACGATTAATTAATGGAACACTAGCCTCCTGGAGTTGTGGGTGCTCCATCGTTGTAGGTTTTCAAGAAAAGTTTGGACAACCATTTGTCTGGGATGAAATAAGGACTCCTGCCTTGGGCAGGGGTTTGTACTAGAAGACCTCCAAAGTCCCTTCCAGCCCTATGATTCTATGTGCCCTAATTGTTCTAATTTTCTAAGTGATGATGAATATTTTAAACACTTGTACATAGAAAATAGCTTTATTAGATGGAGGCCTTTAGGACCTTTTCCCTTGGATTCCATTACAGTTACCTGCTTTGTTCAGTTTAAAACTTTTGAAAGATACTGCAATAGGAAGTCAAGTGATCTGATCAGTAAGATGTAAAATCTATGTATTTCCTTGTACAAAAATAGTGTATTTATTTACAGAACTTACTTGTTTTGCAAGTAGATGAGTAGGGACCTGATCTTGTTTCCAACAAGTTTATACTAGGGCACTAAAGAATGGAAGTACTTTAACCATTTAATCAGAGAAATTGGTGTTAGTCAAGTTTGCTAGATTTTTAAAAGTGTACATGCAGATATAGTAGAACTTCTAAATCTCCTGTTAGCATTGCAGTATCATATAGGATCACTACTGTATAAACAGAACGAATAAATGATCAAAAGGAATGTTAGGAATTTTAATCAGAAATCTGAAAATCAAATACATTTTATCAAAGAGATGTTGTTGATGTTAATGTTGGCCTTTACTTAACAAGTTTGACTCAAGGTTGACTCAGCCTTCCATCCTTTCTAAGGTAGGTAAAATGAGGACCCGGTTTGTGGGGGCAATAAGCTGACTTTGTATAAAATATACAAAAGTATGAAGGCTATTGCTTAACACATTGTAAGCCGCCCTGAGTCTCCGGAGAAGGGCAGCATATAAATCAAATTTTTTTAAAAAAAGTTTACTCAAGAACATCCATTCCAGGCCAGTATTCTTTTATGTGAAATTTAAACATTAACTACTAAGATTACAAAATATTTTATTCCAGTTTAGCTGCTTTTATTTTCAATCATGAGTCTCTACTGAGGATGACCATTGTAAATACAGGGGAGTTCAGACGTATCTGACACTCTACAGATGCAATAATCACTAAAAAAAAATTGAAGCAATGGTAGAATTGCTTCTAATAGATTCGAGTCACAGCTGACAATACATGTAAATTACATGTAATTACATTTTTAGAAAATAGCTACATATATGCACTAGCCTGTCAACTGGATAATCAGTTGGAAAGTTTTTTTTCCAATACGGTCATTTAAAAACATTTTAATACATTTAAAACATAGCCAGTGACCTGTCTCTACAGGGAAAGGCTTGACTCCTTCCCAAGAAACAAATATATTTTTTGTAATGGAACATACAAATTTCTGTAACTGTAAACTGTTTAAGCTTCAGTTACATTCATTGCTGGTTACGTAACCAAAGTTGCATTCTACAGCAACTACATTTCAAAAACAGCACAAAGGTATTTATAACAAAGCAACAAAATGCTATCTATTTTTATTAAAAAGACTGTTTTGAATAAAACAGGTCACTAAGTTTATTTGGTAAAGTAGTTAAAATAAAATATCTTACAGAAAATTTAAGGAAACCTACCTTTCTTCATTACTGTCCATACAATCTCATGTAACTTCATTTAATTCAAGATGGGGATGGTCGGAAATTGGGAAAAACAAAAGATTGTGTGTTTCACCTAATAGGACATGAAAATTCCTAAGATACCCTCTATCCCATTTGTCCTTAAGTTAGCATCACTGTAAATATTAACACTTTGTATCAAACTACAAATTAACTTCAAACAGCCTTATGAATTTAATGAAATGTTCTTCAGACCTTAACATTACATCATTAAGGCACTTACCATTCAAGTAAAACAGATATTTATCCAAATGCCAGGTAGATGGATATTTTACTACAGGGGTCCCTAACCCCCAGTCCATGGCTCGGTACTGGGCTGCGGCCCATTGGGAACTGGGCCGCGCAAGTGGTCGGCAAGTGTGCGAAGCTCAATTTGTGTAAGCGGCGGGCGCGTGCACAAAACCATCCCCTCTCCACTGCCACCGCCGGTCTGCGGAGCCGGAAAGGTTAGGGACCACTGTTTTACTAGACCAACAATTTTGAAAGTAAATCAAATCAATGTCAAAATATCTATAAAACAGTATCAAGAGAGACTGTTTTTATTGTCTGAAAATGAGCACAAACACCTTCCACGGATAACACTGAGAAGCAGTGCAAAGACTGGTTGTGACTTCTTGACTAAAGGCAGTTTTGTAAAAAGTAATGCCAAATAAATCAGTGCCCTGCTTTGCTTTTGGTAAAATGTTTACATAAAAGTTGGTCCTAACTTTTTAAAAAAAGCACAGTGTGCATAGTTCACTTAGTAGTGTGGCTTAAAAAGCTGATGTCCCTACATTTAGCACTGACTTAAAACTGCCAAAATATGAAATTTATAGCTAGAATTAGAAAGATGTACATTTAACCCAAATTTTCAGAATAGCATGACTTATAAGCAATTTTCTACTGTATGCAAGACCCTTTTCTGCATAAAAATAAAGCTGTTAATATTGTTCAAGTCTGTTAGATTGCTGTTCGAAATCACAGCTACAAAGATTTTCCAGATATAAATGATGTGCCTGGGAATGAGGGAGAGACAGATGTTCAATATGGAAATCCTCTGCCTCGACCTCTGCCTGCTGATGTATTAATATGTCCCCTGTATCCTTGTGAATATCCAGAACCTTGGGCAGGAGAAGTCCAAGTTTGTCCATGCATTTGGCAGGCCCTGGCAGGAGGTTCTTGTAAATTACTTCCATAGCAATAGTTCTGCATCTTTGAAGACAAAGAATGAGAATGAGTACTTTCAGACCCAGACCTTCCAACTGTATCTCCACTGTTTCCCAGTACTGTGATGGGACCATGGCTATATTCAAATCTATGATCCTTATCTCCACTAAATAGCATGGGACCAGTGTTGACGTAAATGTTTCCATAGCCAGTTACTGAGCTATGAAATGGTTCTGAAAAGGCAGAAGGTGGAAGGGCACTACTTGAATGAGATGAAGCAGTATTATAGATCTCCAAGGGTTGAACATCTGAATTTCCAACAAAATTTGCCCTTTCTAATGTCCCAGGTGATACACTTCCTATTCCATCACTACTACTGTACTGGGCAGAAGAGAATGTAGAAGATCCAAAACAATTTTTATAGTCTGGACCTTCTATAAAGGATTCTCTTAACTGGAACTCCACATTAGATGTTGCTGGCTTCTCAGATGTTTGAGCCTGGTGATGAGCAAGCAGCTGTAAAAGAGCTGCTTTTACTCCAGTGTGAGGATCCATTCCTGAAGAGCTAGCAACTGAAGGTAAGTGTTGGTTCGTTGTCTGGTAATCAAGGTCTTCTTTAGTAACTGGTGGTGGTTCTGGTGGTTCGGGGGGCCGTTGATCTGGAGGCAAGATAAGATGTTGTTCTGGTGTTTGAGGCCTCATTTCAGGGGGTTTCGCCAAGTCATCTTGCCCTAAATTAATTTTGAAATAATTTAGAATGAAATCTGCAAGTAGAAATTAATTTCTATAATAATATAGAATATTTATTAAGTGTTAAAGGTTTGGATCCAGAGAGGTCTTGTGTGAGCAAAAATATTTCTGTGCGTTTTTCTGTCACAGCACATGCTCTCCAAAACAACATCCTCCCAAAGATTCATTTGGCCCCACCCTGACCTTGTTAAAAAAAAGCTGTCTCTTTTCCCTGGCCTTGAACTAAAGTGGGTATTATATGGCTATTTTTAGAGTTGGGGGAAGAGGGACTGGGAATGTTTCCAGATGCCTGTTGTTCTTTAGTTTGCATTACTTTAATAAAAAACACTCCTGCCAAATTTCTCCAACTTTGTTTCACAGCCCTTTCTGCCCTATCTCGACATTCTTCCTGAGACTCTAGATTTCAGGAGCAGCTGGAAAGGCACATGGGAGTTGAGGGGAGGAATCAGGATAGTTGAGGTGTATGAATACCATTCTGCTCAATTTTCTCTAGAGCCAATCCAGAGTGTGATCACAGAAATGCATCAATCCTCTATCCACGATAACTGGAAAACCTATCTGTAAGTTTATCACAAATAACTAACTAGTAGGCAAGTGTAAACTATCAATGAAACAAAAATAAGGGAAATCTATAAATTCTTAATATATATTTTATTTGGCACTACAGGAGTTACTGAAATATAAGTTAATCTTCATTACAGAATATGATACTTTAGTATGCCACTTAGTCATTAGCGACTGAAGCAGCCTATAACTCTAAGTAAATCACCCAATACCTCTATATCTACCTCCAACTGTTTGATAGAAGCAACAGTAAGCCTGACATTCTCAGTCATATACATTCCCCACCTGTCTAAATATAATTTTCCCAATACCAAAACTCATACCTGCACATGCATATAATGATTTAATAAAATGGGGATAAATAGATGCTGGTAATTCTGCATCCTCCCAATTGCCAGATGCAGGTGTACTTGGCTCTGGGGGCTGCCTGGGCTGTAATGACATATCATTTCTTGATCCATTCTCCTTTTCTTCTAGGAACTTTTGTTTTTGCTTCAACTGTTGAGCCTTTAATAACTGAGATAACAAAACTGTAAATGCACTCTGCACAGCTGCTTGGGTAACTTCTGTGTTAACTTTACTTTGGATCAATGGAGTGACTTGCACAGAAAGCTGTGATGCTGC
This sequence comes from Ptyas mucosa, assembly GCA_012654045.1. NCBI lineage: Eukaryota > Metazoa > Chordata > Lepidosauria > Squamata > Colubridae > Ptyas > Ptyas mucosa. Next base: position 1,191,247 of record WNWU01013310.1, on the reverse strand, counting down.
TGTTTGTTTTAAATGGTCCAGGTCTGGTGAGGGAGGCAGTGGTGGCATAGGTGGTGGTGGTGGCTGCTGTTCAGGTTGTTTTTCTGCTACATCCAAAATGCCAGCTAGAAGATTTATTTTATACAGCTGTTGCTCAGTCTCAGGATTCATTTTAATTTTCAGCATTTGAGCAAATTGTGTCATATTAATGCTAGTTTTAGACTGGAGCAGGTTTAGGAGAATTGCCATTTCATTTTGGTTTAGTGGCTGACCACTACCTGCTTTCACTGAAAATAGAAAGAAAAACGGAAAGGAGGCATTTAGTATGTTCATATTTAATATCCAAAGCAAAATTCATTTGACTATGACCCACTTCAGATGACTACTTAAACAGTGGCTAGATATAAAGAACCATCTTGACTTTTTCTCAGTATGGAAGAATGAACATTTTGCTTTCAATTTAGAACCATAGTTTAATGTACAAACAATCTTTTAAAATGAGAACAGCTTTCACTGTCCTTCCCTTCACCTGAAAGTTCATTGTCTCTTGTTCGCAATAAACTACAGTACAGATAAAGTGATGCTATGTATCTATTCATATTTTCCAGCATTCACAGGCAACAAACATGTAAAGCAAACTTGAAAAATACTGTAAAATTAATTAGGAGTCACATAGATATATGTATATATCTTTCACAATTCTCTTTCTTAAACAAGAATATACAGCACTGAGTGGAGAGATTGAGGGAAGAAACGAAGAAAAGCATAGTGAATGTATTTTTGAAAGTAGCAATGAAGGAATGACTTTTCAGGAAAAATGCTTTTGCAATTACTACACTGCTGATACAATATAAATTAAGAAGTATTATCAACCTGTTATGAAATATTAGGAATGCATCATCTTGAGCTCATAATAACTGGCTGTTCTAACCGTGTTCAGCTAAGGTCGTTCACTCGATCTTACCTGGTGGAGATGGCGGCGGTGAAGCACTGCTATTTCTCCGATCTCATCGCGTCCGCAGAAAATCGCCCGGCTGCCCTGTTTGGGGTGTCCCGCTCCCTCTTGAATCAGAGGGTGGGGGAGGACCCTTTGCGAGGGCGGGCCGAGGAGTTCAGCCAGCATCTGCTGGACAAGATCGCTCAGATTCGGGACGACTTGGACTCTGACTGGACAGGGTCAGACGGTGGGGAGGCGGTGGGTCTTGTTATTTGGGAGGAGTTCGATCCTGTTGCCCCTGAGGAAGTGGACAGGATCATGAGGAAGCTGAGTGCGACCACGTGTGTATTGGACCCGTGCCCCTCCTGGCTGGTCTATTCAGCTCGGCAGGTGACATGTGACTGGATCCAGGCAGTGATAAATGCTTCTTTGGATGAGGGAAGCTTTCCTGCCGCCTTGAAGGAGGCGGTGGTTAGGCACCTCCTCAAGAAACCTGCCTTAGATCCAGCTATTTTGGGTAACTTTTGTCCGGTCTCCAACCTTCGCTTTCTTGCGAAGGTTGTTGAGAGCATGGTGGCATGTCAGCTCCTGGTGGCCCTGGATGAAGCGGAGTACCTTGATCTGTTCCAATCGGGTTTCAGGCCCGGATACAGCATGGAGACGGCATTGGTCACGCTGGTGGATGACCTCTGGAGGGTTCAGGACAGAGGTTATTCCTCTGTTCTGGTCCTATTAGATCTTTCGGCAGCTTTTGATACCATCGACCATGGTATCTTGCTGCGACACCTCGAGGGGTTAGGAGTGGGAGGCACTGTTTTGCGGTGGTTCTCCTCTTACCTCTCGGGTCGTACACAAGTGGTGTTGGCGGGGGCAGAGGTCGGCCATGAGGCCCCTCACTTGTGGGGTGCCCCAGGGGTCGGTACTCTCGCCTCTTCTGTTTAACATTTACATGAAGCCGCTGGGAGAGATCATCTGTGGTTTCGGGGTGAGGTATCATCAGTATGCTGATGAAACCCAGCTTTTTATATCCACCCCAAACCAGCCCAGTGATGCCCTCGACGTGATGCCTGGAAGCGGTACGGATCTGGATGGGGAAGAACAGGCTTCGGCTCAACCCTGCCAAGACTGAGTGGCTGTGGGTACCGGCATCTCGGTCCGATAGAGAGGTTCCATCTTTGGTTATAGGGGGTGAAGTTTTACCCCCTGTAGACAGGGCACGCAACTTGGGTGTCCTCCTGGATTCACAGTTGAGCTTAGAAGATCATATAACAACCGTGTCCAGGGGGGCGTTTGCCCAGGTTCGCCTGCTGCGCCAGTTGTGCCCCTATCTGGACTGAGATGCCCTACGCATGATCACTCATGCGCTAGTCACCTCCTGTATTGACTACTGCAATGCTCTCTACTTGGGGCTGCTCTTGAAGACCACTCGGAGGCTTCAGCTGGTACAGAATGCGGCCGCGTGGGTTGTGATGGGAGGGTCCCGATACTCCCATGTTACACCTCTCCTGCGCAATTTGCATTGATTGACGGTTGCCCTCCGGGTGAGATTCAAGGTGCTGGTGATTACCTATAAAGCCCTTCATGGCTTAGGCCCAGGATATGTTGGACCATCTGCAACCAGCAACAGCTCCCCATCGCCTGGTGCGTTCTCAAAGGGAGGACCTACTCAGGGTGCCATCGGCTAGACAATGTCATCTGGCGACCCCCAGAAGTAGAGCTTTCTCTGTGGGTGCTCCCACCCTTTGGAATCAACTCCCCCTGGGGCTCCGGTTGGCCCCTGACCTTTGCACGTTCCGCCGCGAATTAAAAACATGGCTGTTCAAATTGCCCAGCCTGGACTGATGGGGTTTGGATTATTTTAATGTGTTTAATATATGTTTGTCATGTATTTTAACATGTTTTATCTGGTTTGATTTTAATTGTTGTGAGCCGCCCTGAGTCCTATGGAGATAGGGCGACATACAAATCAGATAAAATCAATCAATCAATCAATAAATAATGGAAGCATTCTGAGGTTGAAAATGGCCTTATTACAAATGCAGAACACATAGTTTAAACTTGAAATAGATATTTCAAAGCAGAATCGCTTCTGGGATATTAGAATGGTTTATGTTATGTTTTTAAAAAAATATTAAATGGCTATTTTGATCTCAATATATTTTGAATCTGAAATGTTATTCATTTCACTGGGAAGGGAAATCTAGGATGGAATAAAATTGGAGATGTAAGATAAAGTGGAAAAGTAACTGATAGGAAAAGAAAGAAAAGAAAAAAAGTCCAGTTTAGGGGTTTTACAGAAAATAAGATTCCTATTACAAAAAGCATCACATTAACCAGGCAAATCTATAATAGCACACACCAACTAATCTTCAGCCTAATTGTTAAACATCTTCCAGTTTTGAAAGCCAGATCTTTGGGTCCTTTTGCACTTTATGCCAATTCATTTCTTTTCCAGTGCTTCTTTTGGTCTGAATGACCTCTCCTGGAAAAATAACGGGCATCCTGAAGTTATATTTGGTTAAGAATAAATGAAAAATTACCAAGTGCTATGTTAGAGTTGCCCTGCATCTTCAGTTGTGAAGAGGTCTGAAGGCCCTGAGGGGTGTTGGTTCTGCTATCATCTATCCCAAAAGATAAATCCTTTCTTGGAATTTTAGTTGCATCATCAGTCATGCCCATTTGCTTTTGCCTTCTACATTTCTTACTCCAGAGTTCATGGCAATCCTGCCATAAAGGAAGGCTTTAAAGAAAAGAGAATATAGTTATTCAGCACAGAATGCTTACCACAAGGACCTTGTGATACAAAATTTTAAAAGATGGTCACAAAAGAGTTAGAGTCAGTGTCTGTGAAAGAGAGCTCAAGAACTCATCACCTGGAAGCAAGAGAGACATGTCAACATTGTATCAGGCAGACCAAACTCCTGTGTATAGGAAAAGAAACTCTGGGGATTAGAGAAGCAGATTCCAGAAGAATGAGAATGTTGGGTGGACAAGTAACTATTTAAAAGGACAGCATATAAATCAAATGAAGCAAAGCAATTAGTCCAGCTACTGGCAAAAGACCTGAAACAAAAGATTCCAGTGGAGCTTCTCTATCTGGACAGAGGACCCCCATACTCTTGGGCTAGATGTTTGGTGAAATCTGAACTACAAGAGCTACATGAGTGAAAGGAGGAATGAATATGTGAGTGATAATGAGGACAAAGGATGTTATTTTTCAATAAGGTGAGGTAATCTACAGGACAGTGTGCTCATCACTTACTGAAAGATTCTATCTGCAATTTATTTATTTATTTATTTGTTTATTTATTTGTTTGTTTGTTTGTTTGTTTGTTTGTCATATGTTTATGCCGCCCACTCTCCGAGGACTCTGGGCGGCTTACACCAAAGACAGTATACTAAATAGCATATTGCCCCCAACAATCTGGGTCATTTTACCCACCTCGGAAGGATGGAAGGCTGAGTCAACCTTGAGCTGGTGAGATTTGATCCGCTGATCTGCTGAACTAGCAGTCAGCTGAAGTAGCTGCAGTACTGCACTCTAACCACTGTGCCACCTCGGCTCTTTTTCTACCTACTGCCTTTGGAAAATTAGAGAAAGGAGTTCCAATAAATGATGCATGCATCATCATAAAATCCCATCTTAACCTTAACTGTGCAAAATTGGTTCCTACAAGATACCCAGTCATTGTCACTGAACAGTTGATCAAAGCAAATGGGAGAAGCTTCAGTGAATCCTTGGAGATCAGAGAAAAAGGAGACTGCTTGACTGTAAGTGGAACTCATAAAACCATAGGTCTAGTTGTGTAACACTTGACAGCAGTTAAGACACAGGAAATGAATTCCACGACTTGAAACTAAATTTGGAGACAAAATGGAGTTGATCATGGTTCCATCGTTTTCAGTTAAATAAAGATATGTGGGCAAAACCAAAACTACTTGCCAGATAGTTAAACTTATTGCTGTTTTTAAATCCTTTGCTTTGAGAAAGTTACATTTTACAATTGTTGTCTCTATATATTCTGTTTTTAATTGTGTTTTATTTTTCAAGCAGGTTGCCAAAATACAAAGGCAAGGGAATACACATTACAGACCACTGCTGGGCTGTAGACTTTTACAGGCAAAGAAGTATATTTTGCTGCTATGTTCATGTGGTGTATTGAAGTGAGTCCACTTCTCAGGATTAATTTTGTTTTGTTTTTTAAAAAGTTTTTTATTTTTTTATTTTTTATAAAAATGTCAAATCAATGCGTGAACAGTGTGGCACCTGGGCGCCATACATTCCAATACAAACAAAACCGATCAGATTAAACATTATTATTACATTCAATCAATTTATGAAATTCCCATAACAATACACAGGTTACAGTCTATCATTATTCAATTATTCCACCTATTTCTCATTATTACTTTCATTTTATCAAATAAAAATGTAATACATTAATATTCCCTTTATTTCTGTCACTTATTCTTGCTTTTAATCGTATCACCCTATGTTTAAAAAGCTTTTTCTTTCTTTCCTGTCTAACTTCTAATCATGTTCCCTGCCTACAAAAAGAGAAAAAAAGAAAAATAAATAGAGAGGGCGAGATAGGGGAAGACAATTCAAAACAGCAACTGAGAAAAGGAATCATCCATCCATCATCTCTTGCCTGCTTTATACTTTAATTGCTATACTTTAAAAGAAAGAGGGGTAAAAGGAAAAGCAAGTCAAAACAACAGTAAAGAAAGAAAAAAAAATCATTTACCCATCGTCTCTTGCCCACTTCGATACTTCAATTGCTATGCTTTTTTTTTTACTTGCCTCCCCCATTCCTCTCTTAAGTCTCCATCTTATATCTATTTTTTGGATGTCCAATCTAAGTGTTCCTCCCACCTCTACCCTCTTCCACTGCCTATTTTCTAGAATTTTTACTGAGGCCCCTGCCTCCGTTTCAAACATATCTTCCAACTCTCTTAATACGTTTTCCCCCTGGTTTAATTCATCAATCATTATTATTTTTGTTATAATCTCGTCTTCTTCCTTCTTTATTTCTTCTTTTGGCTCCTCCCTTTCTTGGGCGTCTTGGTCTGTAGTCATCATCCCTTGTATAGTGTTTTCCATTTTTTCCATAATATCCTTAAATCCTTTGTCCATAATGTCTTTTATATTTTGATAAAGTAAATCCATCTCCTGGACAATTCCACTCATTTCTCCTTCTTCAGTATCTTATTTTATTTTTTAAGAAAGTTGATTTTTGTCCAACAGTCCAAGAATTATTTAGTCTTTAAGCTACCCTTCAAGGAGTACACTAGTCCCAATTCTTTATATCTCAAAAGTTAACACTCAGTTCCATTCAAGTAGTCCCAGAGGTTATCAAAAAACCTTTTATATCCTCTTTGCAAATTCAATCCTCTAATATAGTGTTCGAGTGTCTCTTTACTTAAATCACTTCCTTGTAGTTTCCTCTTTTGTCAGCAGGTGGCACTCTCTGTTTAAATTTCAGTTTACTAGTCCATTGTCATTTGGATTGCACAACAAATATAAAACCAGAGTAAATTTTTTATATAGATAATCCCAATGTTTAAAAATACCTTCCCAGTAGTGCTTCTTCCCAGTTTAGGAGTCTGTTTATTTCATAATCTGTTGTTTATTCTCCTACAGCTTTCATTTCCAGTTAGGTATTTTTTTTCAAAATGTCCCAAAATGCTTAGGCGCTGCTTTAACACTCAATTCTGGGCAAATAGTTCTGAGTTATTTCTTGGGATTCAATTTAAGACAAAAGAAAAATCCTCTCCCCCAGTTCCACCACGGCTCACCTTCTCTCTAGCACCAGTCATAGATGTTATTCTTCGGTTGTCCCAGCTTTGTAGCGGCCATCTTTGTGCTGCTGCTTCTTGCCATGGCTGAGAGGAAAAAAAAAACCCAGGCCAGACAGAAGAGCTGCGACTCTCCCTGTGAGAAGTAAACCTCATAAATCATTTTTCTCTCACTCCTTGACCTCACAGGGTGCTCCTCTTTGCTTCACCATCCCTTCAGGGCGGCTTAGGCTCCCTCCGAAGCCCACAAACATGAAGAATTCAGCACAGGGAGCGTGGGGACCCGTTCCTCTGTGTCTGTATTGCCGTGATGTCAACCGGAAGCCCCCAGGAGATTAAATTTGTTAATATCCATAAAGAAAATGTCCCAAACTTGTTCTCTTGAGGACTGTAGATTTACTTGGGACTCTTCTTTCAATTGAGCTGGAAGCTTATATTTAAACCATTTTCATAGTAGGCATTGTTGGTGTCTGATTTATATTCCAAAATTACAGTTAAGTCCTTTGCATTATCCAATACTTGTGGAATAGCTTCAGTGGTTTAGTAACTTTCTGGACATAATAGCATCTTTGAATTACTGTATTTTTCAGACTATAAGATGCACTCCCCCATGTGGGTGGAAATGTCTGTGCGTCTTATAGAACGAATACTGCGGGGTGGGAGGGGGGTTGGTGCAGCGCTGATCAGCTGTTGTAGGCAGCAGGAATTGCTGCTGCCCATTGGCGGTGAATTGGCAGTGGCGGTGGCGAACGGGCAGAAGCAGCAAATGGGAGTTGGCAAACGGGCTGCAGAGGCAGAGGCAGATTTTCTTTTTCTTGTTTTAGCGCATAGCGCATAAAGTAAAATCTTTTTTTTAAATCCCTCTCCAGTATAACGGTTTGTACCTAGACAAAACTAGATAAGGGTCAACGACATTCAAGGGGGTTGGACTTAGTTCTCTTATGGCTATGTAAGGATTGTAAACTGATGCTTTAACTTCTCTCCCTGGCTCTGCCAGTCTCTCTCTTAACATCCTTCAGAGGCCTGAAAGGGCCCATTTCCCAACTCCCGGTGGGACAGGAAGTGACTTTTTTGCTGTCCCCAGCCTCCAGAGACTCCTAGAGAAATCCAGTATTCATTGGCATCCTTCAGTCTCAAGAGACTATGGTATCGTGCTCTGGAAAGAGGTCCTAAAACAGCATCTAGGCCAATTCGAGAGTGGCAATCCCTTCCACACTGAGGGCATGCGCAGGGCAGGGCGCATAGAATTATGGGTGTGGGCACGTGGGCGAACCTCCCCCATCCCCCTCCTCCTGGCACGCGATGGCAAAAAGGTTAGCCATCACTGCCCTATACCATTTCAGACAAATGGTTATCCAATTTCTTCTTAAAAACTTCCAGTGTTGGAGAATTCACATCTTCTGGAGGCAAGTTGTTCCACTGATTGTTCTATCAGGAAATTTCTTAGTTTTAGGTTGCTTCTTTCCTTGATTAGTTTCCACCCATTGCTTCTTGTCCTACCTTCAGGTGCTTTGGAGAATAGGTTGACTCCCTCTTCTTTGTGGCAACCCCTTAGATATTGGAACACTGCTACCATGTCACTGCTAGTCCTTCTTTTAATTAAACTTGAGATGCCCAATTCCAGCAACTGTTCTTTATGTTTTAGCTTCCAGTCCTCTAATCATCTTTGTTGCTTTTCTCTGCACTTCTTCCATTGCATCTTCAAAGCAGCCCTA
>WNWU01013310.1:1153627-1182417 GCA_012654045.1 Ptyas mucosa | reverse complement strand
GCTGGCTGGAGAATTCTGGGAGTCGAAGTCCACAAGTCTTAAAGCTGCCAAGTTTGGGAACCCCTGGTCTAGTCAAAGCCCAGACCTCAACCTGATTGAAATGCTGTGGTGGGACCTCAAGAGAGCTGTGCATAAACAAATGCCCACAAACCTCAATGAACTGAAGTGGTATTGTAAAGAAGAGTGGGCCACAATGAAGTGAGAGACTGAGCAAGTCATACAGAAAAAGTTTACTTCAAGTTATTGTTGTAAAGGTGGTTCTACAAGCTATTGAATAAGGTGTACTTAGTTTTTCACACATGGCTTCTCCATTTTGGCTTTCTTTTTGTAAAATAAACGATGACATGGTGTAATATGTCATGTGGTGTTGTTCATCTGAGGTTGTATTTACCTACTTTTAACAACTGCTCAGGACCAGATGATTTTTACTGTGTCCTGATACGTAAAACCATAGAACTCAAAGAGGGTGTACTTTCTTTTTTACATGACTGTATGTAATTGAAAGCAAGTTCCAATATATGGTTTTGTGTTTATGAAGTTGGTTTGAAAATGGGAGTTGGTTCTACCTGAACGCCATTTCTAGTAGAGCTGGTAGAAAGCATCCAGAGTGGGTAGTAGCTCTATGTTCTGCATGGAGACCGAGCACATGATCTTCATTTGCATCTCTGGTTACTCCCTCCTCGTCTGGTGATTCCCCAGTTCAGCGAAGGTCAAGCGATGCATAGACTTGTGACCTGTAAAATAGTAGCCCCTCCCGGACTGTGGACCAGACATTAGTAAGGGTGGGGCTGGATGATCTCTACCAGCTCTACTAGAAATGGCGTTCAGGTATTCTCCCTAGAGCTGGATAGAGAGCATCCAGAGTGGGACATACCAAAGCCGGCCTGTCCCTTTAACGGGTGGGTAGCATCTGGTCCTAAGTCCCCCCCGCATTATGGACTCTCTGGAGGACTCTCCTCCCAAAAGCCGCTTCCACTGAAGCGAAGGTATCCAACTTAGAATGCCAAATGAATGGTGAGGGGGAGAACCATGTGGTGGCTCGACACACCTCCTCAATGGAGGCCTGCGCCGCCCACGCCGCTGTGGTGGCCGCACTCCTGGTGGATTGAGCCGTTATTTGGCCAGGTGTTGGGAGGGCCTGAACCTCATATGCCTTGGCTATGCAGGCCCTCAGCCACTGTCCCACCGTTGAAGGAGTGACCCTGTTGCCTAATGTTGATGGTTGGAATGAAACAAATAAGGACTCCGTCCTCCTGAATGAAGACGTACGCTTGTTATAAATATGGAGGGCCCTTCTGACATCCAAGGTATGCCACCTGTGCTCAAGGGCATGTCGTGGCTCCGGGCAGAAGTTTGGTAGGAGCAAATCCTGCGCCCTATGAAACCAGGTGTTAACCTTGGGTATGAAAGAAGGGTCCAGCCACAGAATGACCCTGTCCTGGTGAAAGATGCATAAATCCTGTCTGATTGATAAGGCCGCCAGTTCTGAAATCCTCTAAGCCGAAGTGATTGCAATGAGGAACACCACTTTAAGCGTCAGGAAACACAATGTGGCTGACCTTAAAGGCTCGAAGGGGCTGCCTGTGAGAGCTTGCAAAACCTTAGTCAGGTCCGAGGTGGGATACCTGTGAACGACCAATGGGCACAAATTAGTAGCTCCCCTAAGGAATCTGCATACTGTGGGATGTCTGGAAAGGGATTCCCGTGTCCCGAGAGACAAAACCGAAGACAATGCCGCAACCTGTCTCTTGATGGTACTGGGTGTTAATCCCCTATCCAACCCATCCTGGAGGAACTCCAGGACCTGAGCCACTGAAGCTGCCGATGGATCAACCTGCAACCTGGAGCACCAGCTGCAGAAGGACCTCCAAGTCGCGTTGTACATTCTAGATGTGGATTGTCGCCTGGAGGCCTGAATAGTGTGGATGACCCTGGGAGAAAAATGTTTGCGCCTCAGGGCCTGCCACTCAACCGCCAGGCGGTCAGTTGTAGCCACTGGGGCTCTGGGTGGATCAAGGCTCCCTGGCTGAGATGGATCCTGTCGTCCGGAATCCTCCAAGCTCACTCCACTGATAGACTCATCAGGTCGGCAAACCATGGTCACCTGGGCCAATGAGGAGCTAGCAGGATCACCTCCACCTTTTCCTCCAACACCTTCCTGATGAATGCTGGAATCAGGGGAAGAGGAGGAAAGGTGTACAGAAGACCTGGAGGCCACGGAATGCGGAGGCCATCTGTCCTTTCCACTCCCTGTGTCCGGTACCTGCTGAAGCAGCGTGGTAGCTGGGAATTCTCTGGGGATGCAAACAGATCCAATATCGGAGTCCCGTAAAGATCTGACAGTAGCTGGAATAGATAGGGATGCAGGCATCATTCCGCTTGGTCCACCGTCACCCTGCTGAGACTGTCTGCCTGCACATTCAGAACCCCTGAGATGTGCTCTGCCCTCAATGACAGGAGGTGCCACTTTGCCCAGTGACCCAGAAGACCAGCTTCTGCCATGAGGGACCTGGAATGTGTCCCCCCTTGTCAGTTGATGTGCGCTTTGGCCGTCACGTTGTCTGTTAGGACTAATACGTGGCGGCCAGAGATGAAGCCCTTGAAGGCCTTGAGAGCCAGATGGACTGCTCTGAGCTCCAGCCAATTGATCTTGTGGGACAGGTCCTCCTCAGTCCACCTGCCCTGGGCTAGCAGATTTTGGCCGTGGGCTCCCCAACCAAAGAGGCTGGCAACTGTTATGACGGTGACACAGGAGAGTTCCTTGAACAGGCAACCCTTGTGGCATGCCGGTGATGTCCACCACTGGAAGGAACGCCACACATTTAATGGGAGTCTTACCTTGTCCTGTGAGTTGCTCCTGCCGGATCTTTGGTATGGCAGGAGGAACCATTGCAGCGTCCTGGCGTGTAGTTGTGCCCACAGGACTATAGAGATGCACAACATCATTGTGGAGCCTGAGTGGCGTAGCAGGCTAATGCCTCCTATTAAGGCAGCATTTAACATCCAGCTGCCTGCAATTATTGCAGGTTCGAATCTCACAAGGCTCAAGGTTGACTCAGCCTTCCATCCTTTCTAAGGTGGGTAAAATGAGGACCCGGTTTGTGGGGGCAATAAGCTGACTTTGTATAAATATACAAAAGTATGAAGGCTATTGCTTAACGCATTGTAAGCCACCCTGAGTCTCCGGAGAAGGGCGGCATATAAATATAAATAAATAAATAAATAAATTAATTAATTAATTAATTAATTAATTAATTAATTTTGCCGAGGAGCTGTGACAGGAGTGATAGAGGAACTGCTCTCATAGCCGTGATGCGCTTGGCTAGTTGCTGAAGACTGTCATGCCTCTCCGGAAAGAGAGGGAGACTTGACATGTTGCTGTGTCTATTAAGGCTCCCAAACAGAGCAATTTGGTCATTGGAGAAAGGTGACTTTTGTTGTGGTTTATGGAGAAGCCATGATCTTGAAGTGCCCTTATTGTGGCCCACAGACCCCTCTCTGCCTGACTGGCTGAAGAGGACTGGATCAAAATATCGTCCAGATAGCATTGAACTCTGATTGGGACCAAGCGCAGATGGGCCGCCAGAGCCGCCAATATCTTCGTGAAGGCCCTCGGTGCTGATGAGAGGCCGAATGGCATGGCTCTGTACTGATAATGTCTGTCCGAATAGGCAAAGCGAAGGAACTGCCTGTGTGTTGGTTTGATCGGAACATGAAGGTATGCTTCTGTTAAGTCTATTGAGGTGAGGAAGTCGCCCTCGCGTGTGCTGTCCAATATTGATTTGAGAGACTGCATTTTGAATTGTTTGAACTCCAGACTCTGGTTCAGGCGCTTTAGACCTAAAATTGCCCTCCACCCCCCGGAATTCTTTTGGATCACAAACAGAATCAAATAGAACCCTTGTCTCTGCTGTTCTTGAGGGACAGGTTCGATAGCTTGTATCTCCAGCAAGTGCTGGATCGCTGTCTCCATCAGGCGCTGTTTGGAAGCATCCCTGGAGACAGGGCATCTGAGAAAAATTTGGGGGGGAGCAGAGAGAAATTCCAGCGCCAACCCTGATCTCACTGTGGTGAGTACCCATGTGTCTGAAGTTGTGGCCTCCCACTGATGGAAATGGAGGCTGAGCCGGCCACCTATTGGTGGCACGGCCATGCAGTCACTTTGCATGGCGGTAAGGGCGACTTCCAGCCCCCCGAAAGGGCCGCTTGCCCTGAGGTTGATGTTGACTCCTGAAATGTGACCTGTTGGGAAGCCTATCCTGGCAGCTAGGGTACTGTCGTTGAAAGTGCTGATAGTCGTGACCCAGGTCAGGGGCCCAAAAGGACTGCCTCCTATAATAAGGAGAGGGCTGGTGGTCCCCCTGTTTGTAAAGGGAAGGCATGGCTTTGCCCTTGCCTCTGGTCTCAACCAGCATAGGTTCCAGAACTTCTCCAAATAATTTGTCGCCCTTAAAGGGAGCCGAAGCCAATTTCCATTTGTTTTTATTGTCGGCCTGCCAGTGCTTAAGCCAAAACAGGCGACGGGTAGTAATTGAAGATGCTATGGACCGTGAAGCGAACTTAGCCACATTCAATGTGGCATCCGCTGAGAACTCAGCAGCAGCCATTAATTTATTAATATCTTGGTGTACCCTCAGATCTTCCGGTGGAATGCATTCCTGCATCTGGCGAAGCCAGAGCAGGGAAGCACGGTTGAAGAATGAAGCCAAAGTGGCAGCTTTCACCACCCAGGCAGCCGCCTGATGGGACTTATGTAATGATAATTCAGCTTTCTTGTCATCAGGTCTCAGGCAATCCATTGCATCAGTTGGAAGCAGAGCAACCGATGTCAGTGCTGCCACCGGCTTGTCCACCGTGGGTACCTGTAAAATTTCAGTCAAATCTGGAGCCACATTATAGAGCTTCTGCTCAGTTCTGGAAGGGGAAAGCCCTGCCCCAGGATTGTTCCATTGATGTTTGCGTACGTCTAAAAATAATTTGGGTGATGGAACCACCTCAGCCTCAACTGCTGGCTCTTTAAAGAGCACATGACCAGAACCTCCCGGGCTGGGAGCAGGGCCTGGGGGGGTCACTTTGCTCCTGGCTCTGTTTAGCCTTCTGGAGCTTGGCCAGCTCTTTCTCCAAGGCCTTTAGACACCTTTCTGCATCTTTTTTGGCCGATTTGGAGCCCCTCTTGCCACTCAAAGTGGCTGCCTGGCTCCTGGTTGTTGCCCCCTTGGCTGCAGCTCTCTGACTGGAGGCCCCAAGTTTCTGGCCCGGGGAGGAAGTAGGGCAAGCCCTCTTGTCCCCTTTCTGGGCCTGCTGGCTGGTGGAAGGCGTGCGCGACTCCATTTACCCCCGCAATGAAGGCAAGCTGGCCCGCGAAGGACTGAAGCTGCTGCGGCTCTAAACACGGTCCCACGTGCTCCTGCCATCTCACAGTGTGCCCAGACAAACTGGGCACAGACTGATTCCCCCTCCACCCTCCGGCGGGAATGCCTGGGCCCCGGCCCTAATCGATGCCGGTCTACAAAGGCCCTACCGCTTAATCGCAGTTGGTGGGGACCTCGGCTGTGGAAAAGCCGAAACAAGACCGCTAGCCAGTGGACCAGCTAGTGGCCTAATCGCCGAAGCAATCCTCCAAATAAATAATTGTTTCCAAGCTCACGCTTAGTTGGTCACAGAAAGAAAGGTGAAGCCACTCGTTCGATCACGTCTGTCTGCGATGAAGACTGAGCTGAACTGGGGAATCACCAGGCGAAGAGGGAGTGACCAGAGATGCAAATGAAGATCACGTGCTCAGTCTCCATGCAGAACATAGAGCTACTACCCACTCTGGATGCTCTCGATCCAGCTCTAGGGAGAATGGGTTTTTCTTCCTTTTTCTTCTTTCTTTTCTTTTTCTTATGTAAAATAGAAATAAAAAAAATAGAAATAGAAATAATAGAAACAGAAATAATAGAAATAGAAAAACAAGAAATAGAAATAGAACCAATAGAAATAAAAGCAATAGAAACAGAAATAGAAGAAATAATATAATATAATATAATATAATATAATATAATATAATATAATATAATGCTTAAATAATTGCTAAAGTTTGTAAAATATTATTGAAACTGAATTTCAGTACGTATGTTAGTAGGAAGCTAAAAAAAAGATGTATTTAAATTTAACATTAGAAACTTTTTAAATGAAAGTTTAGAATTTCAAAATGGATATAAAAAAGTTTTCCCTTTAAGATTAAAGAACATGAAAGAGTATAGTGAATGTTGTTAATATAAATGATAGTCTGTAACAGGGGTGTCAAACTGGCAGCCCATGGGGCAGATGCGTCATGTGCAGGCCACGCCCACCCCAGCTCCACGAAAAAACTTCGCAAAATGTTACATGACAGCAACATGACGCCGTGAGTTTGACACCAGTGGTCTATAAAGATCAATAAATCTAATTAGAAATACATATTACCTCTCACAACAGGGAAAAAAAGAAAAAATGGATTTGATTAAGATGATGAAGTACATTGTTTTAAACAAAGAGATTTTATTTGATCCTGTTTCTGTTGCTCAATATAGGGGGAAAAAAGAAATTTAGAATTGTAGTTTAAAGATTTAATAATTGTGTAACTTATAGAACTGAAGTGCAAGTAATCAGGAAATCCAGGCAGTTCGAATGAATATAAAAGTTTATTGCAAGCTTAAGCTCTCTACAAGAATCTGAATAACAAAGAATCAAAGCAAATTGGCAGTAGTTAAGAGTCAATGGAATTCAAGGTGGGCTGGACTTATATCTCTTGTGGACATGAAGGGACTAGAGACTGATGACGCATTTGACCCATCCCACAGGGTCAGCCTGGGCATCTCCTATATCACCCACCCCTCCACCTTGGCCCCCCTCTTCTTTCATGGGTTCTTTTATGTTGCTTTGCCCCTCCTGCATTGTCTCTTCAAAGTCTGACTTCTCATGGGAACTTGGCAAGGGTGGAAGGGAAGCAGTCTCAAAGGAATCTGCCTCCCTCTCCTCTGAAGGAGCTGGCGAGCCAGGTGGTGGTTGCTGTAACACAAAAACATTGTTAGAGGTTCCCTCCCCTGCCTGGGAGTTGAAGGCCAGATGTGGAAGGCCCATCACTGGTGAGTGTGCCGCCTCACCCTGGAGCAATACAGAGGGGATGGTTAATCTCTTCCTTGACAGGTTCCTCAGGTGTAGCGGGAGCTTGCTCAGGCGTGGCTTGTCAGGGAAGCGCTGGTGAAACTGATGAACTAAATTAGGGGCATGAACATACCGTGCACTTTCCCAGGCAACAAGGTAGCCTTTCCAATGAATCAAATACTGAATGCCTTTGTCTCTTTTCCTAGAGTCTAGGATCTCTTCCACCTCATATGCTGGTTCTCCCTCCACTATGACTGGTGGGGGAGGGGTGCTGGGACCATATTATGCTTTGGAGATTAACGTTCAGTGAAATACTGGATGCACCTTCATTGAAGGGGGTAATTGGAAGTGAAAGGCTACAGGGTTGATTTGTTGCAGAACTTTGAATGGTCCCACAAATTTAGTGTCTAGCTTCTTGGAAGGCCTTGAACTGGCTAAGAACTTGGTAGAGAGCCAAACTTTGTCTTATCCTGCTATGGGTGGTCCTTCCCGCCAATAGGCATCTGCTGCCTTCTTGTAAGTCTGTTTTGCTTGCTCGAGCTGCAGTTTCAAAATGTCTTGGGCAGCAAGTTGCTCCTGTAAGAAGTCAACCACCCTGGGACAGTTGAGTCCAGTGTAGGGTGGTCTGGCAACACTTTAGGGTGTGTGCCATACATGGCTTGAAATGGTGTCACTGAAGTTGATGAGTGCAGCGAATTGCTGTAAGAGAATTCTGCAAGTAGCAATAATGATGGCCAGTTGTCTTGGCTGTAGGTGCAGCACTTCAAGTACTGTTGGAGGAGCTGGTTCATCTTTTCAGCTTCCCCATTTTTGATGGGGTGGTGAGCTAAGGAGAGGTTGGCTTTGACATTTAGTAGCTGGAAAAGTGCAAGAGGCCACATATTTCTTGATGTCTCCTACCATCCTAGGCCACCAAAAGTCTCTTATGGTTCTGTGCAGAGTTTTGAACAACCCCCATGCCCTGCTGTCTGATTGTCATGGCAGAGCTGCAGTACCTCTTCCCTGCATGGGGGAGGGGGGAGCCACTATTCTGCTTCTGTGATTTAGGGCTCCTCCCTCCATCATGAACAGGGTTACAGTACCTGATGAGGTTTCCTCGAGGTCATCTATCCTGGCCCATGAGGAGCAATCTAGTTGTTGCTCAGTCTTTATCCTAGTGATTAACTCCTGGTCCAGTTAGGTAGCTCCCAACTTCTTGGTGGCTGGTGGTTGTTGAATCTGGACATTTGAAGGTTGTAGAATTGTTGTTGGTGCTGGAGTCTGTTAAATAAGAGAATATTCCAGTTTACAAGAGAGTGCATTTGGCATTAAGTTCTTGGAGACTGGGACATAACACTTTAGGGTGTGTGCCATGCATGGCTTGAAATGGCATCACTAAAATTGATGAGTGCAGCAAATTGTTGTAAGAAAATTCTATGAGTGACAATAACAATGGCCAGTTGTCTTGGCTGTAGATGCACCTTAAGTACTGTTGGAGGAGCTGGTTAGATTTTTCAGCTTCTCCATTCGTGGCCAGATGGTGAGCTGAGAAGAGGTTGACCTTGATATTTAGTAGCTGGAAAAATGCTTTCTAAAACCTAGTTTGGAACTGTATGCCTGTGTCTGAAACAAGTGTTGAGACCACACTGTGGGAGTGAAAGACTTGGTCTAGAACAATTTGGCCTGTGTCTTTAGCATTGGGCAATCCCTTGCAGGGTATGAAATGAACCATCTTGGTGAAAAGATCTACCACCACCAAAATGGTAGTGAAACCTTGGACAGGGGGTAAATCAGTGATGAAATCCAAAGAGACAGTATGCCATGGGTGGGAAGGGGTGTTGGCAGTGGCTGCAAAAGCCCTGCAGGCTTCTGATGGAGGGGTTTGGCCCTCCTGCATGTGGCAAAAGGCCACATATTCCTTGATGTCTACTGCCACCCTAGGTCACCAAAATCTGTTAAGGTTCTGTGCAGAGTTTTGAACACTCTGTGAGGGATCTCACGAAGAACGATGGTCCGTTGAAGGCGCTTCCAAGAAAAGGCAGCACGCAAGGATGCAATTAAGTTAGGTCTTTATTGAGAAATAAAAGTAGGCAAATATAAATTCCCTGGCATGGAGGCATCCATGCCTGGATCAAGCCCATGGGTGAGTCCCATAGGAGAGTAGAACAAGAACAAGGGGAACAAGAACAAGAAGAAAGCAGCCCCTGTGCAGGGGGTCTTATAGGGGTCCCTGGCCCCTCCCTTATCAGTGTGTGAGGGGGCTGGAGGACCATTAACTTTCCCCAATGGGGCTGCAGGGGCCGGAGCCCCTTGACCCACCAGTGGGATCAAAGGTGCCTCTTTGCTCCCATCTGGTGGCCTTTGAAGAGACTGCCATGGCTGGCACAAAACACCTAACACACTCCCCCATGCACTTCTGTTTGATTGTCATAGCAAAGCTGCAGTACCTCTTACCTGCATGGAGGGGGAGGGGGAACTGGCTGCATATGATTTGTCTTGGTGAAAGCGCTTTGGTTTGTTGCAGAGTGTGTAGATTCTTGTGGTCTGTGTTGACCTGTATAGGAAGTGCATGCCTTCTAGGAAGTGTCTCCAGTGTTGGAATGCTGATTTAATGGTAAGGAGTTCTTTATTAAAGATGTCAGAATTGCATTCTGAGGAAGTAATGGCTCTGGAAAAGAAGGCGCATGGCAGAAGGCCACCCCCACCCCCCACCCCAGTAAAAGAACAGCTCCGATGGCTATATCTGAAGCATCCATTTGAACAATAAATTTGATGTATCCGGGTGCTGAAGTAGGGGTTGACAAGTAAAAAGCTGCTTTGACTCTTCAAATGCTGATTGGTATGTAGACATCCAAGGAAATTTAACTTTCTTAATCAGTTGGGTCAGTGGCTTACCTTTATGAGCAAAACCTGGTATAAATTTCCTGTAGAAGCAAGCAAAGTCAAGGAAGCGTTGGATGTCTTTGGCTGTGTGAAGGGCTTTTCAGTCAATGACAGCTTGGACCTTCTGGGGCTCCATCTGGATGCCTTTTGTGGAAATATGGTAACCAAAGAAGTCTAGTTGTTGCAGGTAAAAGGTGCATTTTTCTGGCTTGGCAAAGAGATGGTTATATCTTAGTCTATGGAGAACTGTGTGCATGTGGCTTGTGTGTTGAGGGTAAAACTGCCCTCTGCAAAGTAGTGCAGCGGACCAGACAGCAAATAGATATGTTGCTTAGCAAAAACACACAGATACTCACAGACTCTGAACGTTTAAAGAAAAATAAACAGTCTTTACTTGTAGTATAAAAAACAAACTTGGCTTCTCAAAACAAAGATAACACTTCTTCAAATAATCACGGTTCAACACAAAAACATAGTTTGCTTACAATTCCAGTTCTCTTCCGAAACACTGACACAGTTCCTTTCAGCAGTTCAACCTTCTAATAGCAGGAGCAGAAGTGAATGAACTTCCTGCCTTCTTTTATGTCCGCTTAGCACAGCCAATTAGTATCATCTCGTAGCAGTTAAAGTTACAGAACATAGTTTTCTCTATATTATCTACCCAACTGTAGGACAAGCATCCAACACTGTGGTCTTGTTTTCAGAGTAGATCAAAAGGTTGTTCAGATAGCGCATCACAAATTTATCTATGAGGTCTGAGAATACTTGGTTCATAAATCTGGAAAATATGGCCCCTGCATTAACAAGTCCATATAGGGTCACTATATATTCAAATTTTCTGTATCTGGTATCAAAGGCAGTTAAATATTTGTGACCTTATTCAATCCTAATGCAGTTGTAAGCATTGTGGAGGTCCCGTCTCATAAAAATGCTTGCTTTCTGCCATCTATCTAAGAGGTTTGGCATTAACGGCAGTGGATAATGTTCTCTTACTGTCACTGAGATTAAAACTTTCTTAATTATGGACCACTCTCAGTGGGGGGTTCTCACTGTTGTTTGGCCCACTGGGGTCTTGCTTCTTGGGTATGAAGGTGGGAGCTAAGGCAGGAGGCTGGGAGGGTTGTATGAATCCCATTTGCAAATTAGAGTCCAAATAGTATTTCAAAGTTTCAAATTGTTTAGTAGACATTTTGTATTGTCTCTTGGCAGGAATCTTGGCGCCAGGGACTAGATTTATGGCACAATCGCAGTCTCTGTGCTGGGGGAGGACCGAGGACTCTTCCTCTCTAAAAACATCAGCAAAGTCTCTGTATTAACTTGGCAGATTGGGAATCTTTCTTTTAGCTTTCAGAGGTATCTGATGGGAGTTTTGGAGAGCCAATCGCAGTGAGAAAGGAATTGAGGGCTCTAAAAGGCAATAGACTGGTTCTTCCACTTAATAGTGGGATCATGGTGTTGTAACCAAGTGGTTCCAAGCACTAGTGGAAGATTGATGTGGTCAGCCACAAAAAGGGTTAACGTTTCAGGATGTTGATTTATTGTAAATTGCAAAGACACTGTGGCATGAGTGATGGGGCCTGCTTTTAAAGGTTGGCCATCAATAGCTATCAGTGGCAATGCAGACTTCAGAGGAACAGTGGGGATCTTAAGTTTCTGGACTATGGCTAGGCTTATGAAGTCGGCAGTTTCCCCAGAATCTATCAAAACAAGGGCAGTTGTTTCCTGACCACTGGGAAGTGTTAGGATAGAATCAAATTTTATTAACACACCTGAGAATGGAAGTAATTGAGCCCCGTCCAGTACTTGGGTGATCCTCCCTTTGAGCCCGTGGAGGGGGGGCATTTCTCGTTTCCCAGGTCTTAGGGCTTTGTCCAGGAGGTGAGTGGCAGAGACACTGCTGGGCTATCGGTTGCCTCTTCTGGAAGGTTTAGTAGAGCAATTCTTAACCATATGGCCAGGCTCTCCACAATAGAAACAAAGGGCGAGCTCTGTGCGCCATTGCCATTTTTCTGCTCCTGAGGCCTATCTTGCCATTCCAATTTGCATCGGCTCTTCAGCGTCCAAGTCCAAGGGGGCAGGGAGGCCTTAGGTACTGATGGGAGGAGGTGTTATGACCCAGGTTGCCTAGGCAGAGGCAGGCATTGATGGTGTCCTTTATTGCTCTGATTAAATGCCACAACAACCGGTCCTACAACAGCTGGTAAGGCTCCACCCTACACTACCCAGAAGGCAGCCACCCTCAGTCCCCCAAACCAAAGCCAGTAAACAACAAAGGCAGTCTAAAGAGAAGGGGCAAGCTCATGGAGCAAGGTCCAGACTCCAGGTACAAAGGGCAAGGCAAGTCCACAGAGACAAAGGCAAGGCCACAAGGCAAAGCAAGTCCATGAGGCAAAAGGCAGTCTGCAAGGCAAAGGTAAGAGCACAAATCAAAGCCAGGAGAGTGTATGCCAAAAGAAGCAATTGTTCCTGGCAAAGACTAACTCCCCACAGCTTCTCCTTAAGTCAATCCACTCCAGGTGTTCCTTGTGAGGAGGGTCAGGCCAACCTTCTCCTGAGTAGCCTCGCAGCCCTCCTTTGAGCTTGCTTCTGCTCTACTCTCCGTGTCCTTGGATTGAGCGGGGGAGGCAGCTGTTCTTCATCACAGGGGATCTGCTACCTATCAGCACCACTGCCTGTTTGCAGCCAATTCTCCCCTGTGTCTGTGAGAGCAGGCAGCTCTCCATCTGATCGACCACCTCCCCCAATGCCTGAGGGGCCTAGGACAGCATCATCCTCTGCCCCTGGCCTCTCCACACATTCCAAGGGAAACGTGTCATCCCCGTTGGATGGTCCTGGTTCCAACTCCTCCTCCTCTGAACCAGGCTCCGATGGGGCTATGACAGGAGGTAGCTTTGGAAGCGGCTGACTGGGGCTGCTGAAAAATGCTCTAAGTTCTGCAAGTCAAGACTTAGCTGTTATAGCGGCTAGGTAGATGTCTTGTAGACCACTGGGAATACCTTGTTGTATCAGTTGTGTGAATATGGCCTTGTTGAGTCCACTCTTGAATTGTGCTCTTAAGGCTGGTTTGTTCCAATTGAGAACTGCGAGGAGCTTGAAGTCTTCAACATATGTTCTCACGGAGTTGGCACCTTGGCAGAGCTGGCAGATGCGTTGTTTGGCAGTTTCCATCTGGATGGGGTCTCCAAAGTGCTCTCTAAATCTGGTGAGGAAGTTTGAGAAATTATCTAGGACGGGGCCATTGCTTTTGATGAGTGGAAGTGCTTATTTGGCAACAAGTCAATTAAAAGACTGAGGATGAAGGCAACTCTTGATCTGTCTGTTGGAAACTCCCCTGGTTGGGTGCTGATGAAGACTTTGCACTGGGCCAGGAATGTTCTCATTTTATTAAACTCTGGTGAATCTCTGCGGTAGGCAGCTGGGAGTCTTGGGGATGAACACGGCAGGCACTGGCAGGTGTGGTGGGGCAGGTGGTTGCGGTTGTTGCAGAAGTCCTTGTTGAGTCAGGATCTGTACTTGCTGAATTAGTTGGTGAACACTGGCTGCTAAATTCCTCACTTTTGTCTCCATCTTGATGCCTGGTGAGAGAGAGTACATCTGGCTGGTCTGCTGTTGCTGCAGCTCTGGGATCTGAAGCCATAGCTTGGTTATTCCAGGGTCCGTGAAAAGTTTTGGTGTAGAAGGAGTAGTTCAGATTAATGTCAAGTGTGAGAAATCAAGAAATCCAGGCAGTTCAAATGAATATAAAGGTTTATTGCAAGCTTAAGCTCTCTACAAGTATCTGAACTACTAACAGTCAAAGCAAATTGGCGGTAGATAAGTCAATGGAATTCATGGTGGGCTGGACTTAGATCTCTTGTGGGTGCTAAAGGACTTGAGACTGATGACATGTTTGACCCCTCCCTTGGGCTCAGCCTGGTCATCTACACTTATAATAATTATAGGTAATGTAAAACGTTGAGGTTATAACTGTATTACTGTGTTGAAAAGGGTCAGAAGTAAACCCTTTGTTTTTCTTTTCTCTAAATCCTGCACTTTCCCCCTTTTCTTAATTTTTATTTTCCATTGTTTTATGTTATAATAAAATATAATAAAATATTAGAAGAAGTGAGTCTACTGAGTTTTTTGCTTCTATAGTTGTTGGTAATTTAAATCTTTAGGAAATTAAAAATGCAATTTCAACAGTATGCTCATAGAATGTATTTATATTGTGTATGAAATCTGATCCCATATGCAACAAAAATGAATACATGTGTAGCATCTGGATTCTGCTGATTGAGTAATAATTTTGTTTTGTAGCAAACAAATAAACTCAACTAAGACACACTTACTCTGGTGGAGGCATCTTTGAAGGGTTCACATCTCTCAGAAATTCACATTGAAGTGCCTGTTCTGCTGTGCAGCGTTTGCTTGGATCGAGAGCAAGCATGTAATCAAAGAGATCTAGTGCAGCTATAGGAATACTGTAAGCAAATAGTTAAAATGAAGTCAAGAAAACAAAGTAATGTTCATTCAAAGACTTCACAAACTGTAATACATAAAAAATCTTTCCTTTTTAGACTTAGTATTTAAAGAAATGTATACACGATTCTCAATACATGAAAAAACATGTACCTCCTAAACTAGAGGTGAGAGCTCAGATAACTACTGTACTTTTTCATATAATCTAATGTGCTCAATTTAAATGCTATACTAGAAGAATCCATGCAGGTTTTCCATACAATGTCAATATGCTAAAAATAATATTGTGTACAAAGGTAGTCCTAGAGTTACAACCGTAATGAACCCTGCCCATCATGGTCATAAGTCATGATGGTCGTAACTTGCGACCAACTCAATTTTATGACCTTTTTTGCAGCAGTTAAGCAAACCAATGGTTCACTATGGGCTGATTTTGCAGAAAATGACAGTGTAGGTTCGTTCTCCGAGCTTGTGGGTTTGTTTCCAAACATTTCATTACCAGGCTAGGTAACATCCTCAGCAGAGTTTAGGGGATGTCAGTGTCAGTGTTCTTCTGCTTATAAGGGCTTTGTGTGGTCAGTAGGTCGTGATGGGGAGGTCACGTCAGGTGAGGCTCTTGCGATGGGTCAGGTGTGGTTCATGTCAGGTGAGGATCTTGTGATGGGGAAATCATGTCAGGTGAGGGTCATTGGGAGGTGAAGTGATGGTTGGGGGGTTGGTTGAGGGTTGGTGCTGTCGCTGGTTGGCTGTGTGGTTGATTTGAATTCTGAGGGGTTTGTAGGCTGGTTGTAGGTCGATGTGTTTGTTGATGGAATTGCTCCACACGAAGCCCTTATAAGCAGAACAACACTGACACTGACATCCACTAAATTCCGCCGAAGATGTTAATTAGCTTGGTAACGAAATGTTCGGAAACCAACCCACAAGCTCAGAGAACAAACCTACACCCTTCATCCTACACATGAGCTACAGATATTAACCACTATCACAAAATTTGCAGAAAATCTTAAGTAAATGCTGGTTTTCAGAAAAACCATTGTGAAATGTGGCCACGTGACCATGGGATGCTGCAAACAGCAGTAAATGTGGGCTGGTTGCCATGTGCCTGAAGAGTGGTCATGTGACTGAGAGGGGGTCAGAACTTCAAATCCAGGTTGTAGGTACCCCAAGGGACATGTCATAACTTTGAACAGTCACTAAGCAGAATAACAGAGTTGGAAGGGTCCTTGGAGGTCTTCTAGTCCAACCTCCTGCTCAAGCAGGAAACTCTATACCATTTCAGACAAATAATTGTCCAATCTCTCTTAAAAACCTCCAGTGATGGAGCACCCATAACTTCTGAAGGCAAGCTGTTCCACTGTTTAAGTGACTAGTCTTAAGTCAAGGACTATCTGTATGTCAAATGTAAAACTATGAGGGTTTAATGAAAAGTAATGCCTCCAATGTTGTAAGGTGCCAACAGATGGCAGAACTGACAGAAACTCTGACACATTTTTTACCATCTGTTCTTTCCCTTCAGTTGGTGGAAATTGCTATGAGAAAAGGTTTTTTTTTATTGTTTGTGAAATGGAACCCTGCAAGTGAACATTTGTCAAAGTGTTTTAAGCAGCATGGCTTAATTGAATATTTGACTGCTAAAGGAGTTCCTCCAACTGAAATTCAATTCTGAATGCAGGTTACGTATGAGGGTGACAGTGACATGAGTACTGTGTATTGATGGACCAAAAATGTAGAGATGGTATAGTTCTAGAACCAGCAGGCCTCCAAACCCAAACCCAAACCCAAACTTGCCAGGGTTCAACTGAAGCCCGTTGTTCCCAATCCAGACCCTCACAGCCTTCAGACACCAGGATAAGACATTCACAGCATTGCTTAATTTGCCAGGGACAGAGATACAAAGCTGGGTAACATCAATGTACTGATGATACCTCACCCCATGGTGACAGATGATCTCACCCAGTGGCCTCATGTAGATGTTAAATAGGAAAGGAGACAGCACCAGGCCCTGCAGCACCCCATATTGTAAGGGCTGAGGGTGGGACCTCTCCTCCCTCAATCACCAACTGGAATCAACCCTGGAGAAAGGAGGTGAACCAGCACTAAAGATATGGAAGTGACATTACCTTTAATTCAACCTTGAAAAGTGCTCTCATGAGCATTTCTTTGTCTCTCTATATATATAGAAAGGAGAGAATATCAACATACCTAAATAAAGACCACCTTTTAAAACTGTTGGAAGTTTTTCAATCATACAAAAATATGTGTAGAAAGCCATGGAGATGGCATATGAAGATCATAATAGAACGAATTCATGAATGGGGGAGATAATATATTTAAATACTCTTACAAAGCAAATTCTTCCCTCAGTCTTCGACGATATTGCTTCTTTGGTTTCATGGTGTTGAAATATGCCAATTTTATGACATCAGGCCATACTGCCGGACAAGGACTCCCACATATGCGGCTATATAAAAATAATCAATGCATATAAAATTAACAAGTACCACAAAGGTTACTGAATCAAACATGGATTTGATTAAAAGAATGCTACTTGAATCTACATGATTAGAGATACTTAAAAAGACCAAATTAAACTTAAATTGTAAGAATATCCCATAAGTAGAAGACTATCTTTGCCTAACAAGATTATAGCTTGTTGGCTGCAATATTTTCTCTTTATTAAAAAGCACTATGTAAGAAAGAAGACAAAAATTGTAAGAACTATTTAAACAGCACCATCAAATCTTTTGAGTTGAAATTCTTTGCTAGGAGGAAGTTAAGACTTCATCTGAGAGGGCCGCATGTACTTCTTCATTGTACTTCATTTAGATAGGTAAAAGAAAAATAAATGAAAAGGAAAATATGCATGCACACACAAGTGTTGCTAATGCTGTTAAGATTATGTAAATTGTAAATGCAAAGACTACCTACTGTACACAGGTAGTCCTCGACTTATGACTGGTCATGTAGTGACCATTCAAAGTTACAATGGACCCTGAAAAAGGAATTTACAACCCAGATTCGAAGTTGTGACATCCACCACCCTCCTGCATACATGACTGCATTTTGGGTGCTCAGCAACTAGCCCGCATCTATGGCCATTTGCAGTGTCCCATGGTCATGGGACTCTGATTTAGGTTTCTTCCAGAAACCAGCAGTTACTTCCGGTTCCCAGAAAAAAACGCCCCATAGTGAACAATGGACTCACTTAATGACTGTTTGCTTAAAAATACTGCAAAAAATGTTATAACATTGG
This sequence comes from Ptyas mucosa, assembly GCA_012654045.1. Lineage (NCBI taxonomy): Eukaryota > Metazoa > Chordata > Lepidosauria > Squamata > Colubridae > Ptyas > Ptyas mucosa. The sequence continues at coordinate 1,164,713 of WNWU01013310.1, read as the reverse complement.
GTGCAGTCATGTGATGACCCACTTTATGATCATCATGACTTCTGAACAAAATTGCAAGCTCAATTACAGTCACGTGGACTATCTGTGCAGTGTTGGTTTGGTTGGATGCTGAGCTTTGGTGTACTGTGTGCCATCTGCATATTGGGATCCTACTAATGTTGAGCTTCAGAATACATTTAAAAATGAAACAACTTTATATTGGTTTGGCTGTTTCAATGAGTTTAATATATGTCTGTGAGTCTTGTTCACACTGAGTTTACAGAGTGTATTTAAATGCAAGCTTGTTTGTAAAACCTACAAACTGCACATCTTACTGGTGGTAACACATACCGTATTTTTCGGAGTATAAAATGCACTCCCCCCACAAAAGAGGCTGAAAATTTGGGTGCATCTTATACCTTATATCTTTTATTCGATCCTATCCTATCTGGCAGCGATGAAGGCGGTGAAGCGTGCTCACTTCTCTGCCCTCATCGTGTCCGCAGAGAACCGCCCGGCCGCCCTATTTAGGGTATCCTGCTCCCTTTTGAATCAGGGAGCGGGGGAGGACCCTGTGAGGGGGCGGGCCGAGGAATTTAGTAAATACCTGCAGGATAAGATCGCTCAGATTTGAGAGGGGCTGGACTCCCCTCTCCCTGGACTGGGCGGGGTCGGTCGGGGAGGGGACGACGGGTCTGGTGATTTGGGAAGAGTTTGATCCTGTTACTCCCGAGAAAGTGGACGGGATCATGGGGAAGCTGAGTGCCACCACATGTGTGCTGGACCGGTGTCCCTCCTGGCTCGTTTATTCGGCCCGGGAGGTTACACGCGGCTGGATCCAGGCAGTGATTACGGCTTCTTTGGGTGAGGGGCACTTTTCGGCTGCCTTGAAGGAGGCGGTGGTGAGACCCCTCCTCAAGACGCCTACCCTGGATCCGGCTACTTTGAATAACTTTCGTCCTGCCTCCAACCTTCGCTTTATGGCGAAGGTTGTTGAGAGTGTGGTGGCACATCAGCTCCCGTTGGTTCTGGATGAAACATTATACCTGGATCCGTACCAGTCGGGTTTCAGGCCCGGGTACAGCACGGAGACGGCATTGGTCGCACTGGTGGATGATCTCTGGAGGGCTCGGGACAAGGGATATTCCTCTGTCCTGGTCCTATTAGATCTTTCGGCGGCTTTCGATACCATCAATAATGGTAACTTACTGCGGCGCCTTGAGGGGTTGGGAGTGGGAGGCACCGTTCTTCAGTGGTTCACCTCCTACCTCTCGAGGCGTGTGCAAGCGGTGTTGGCAGGGGGACAGAGGTTGGCCTCAAGGTCCCACACACATGGGGTACCTCAGGGGTCGGTTCTCTCTCCCCTTTTGTTCAACATCTATATGAAGCCGCTGGGGGAGATCATCCATGGTTTCGGGGTGAGGCATCAGCAGTACGCTGATGATACCCAACTTTTTATATCCACCCTGAACCAGCCCAGTGATGCCCTCAACATGATGTCCCGGTGCCTGGAAGCGGTGCGGCTCTGGATGGGGAGGAACAGGCTTCGGCTTAACCCTGCCAAGTCAGAGTGGCTGTGGGTACCGACATCTCGGTTCCAAGGGAATATTCCATCGTTGGTCGTAGGGGGTGAGGTGTTGCCCCCTGTTGAAAGGGCGCGCAATTTAGGCGTCCTCCTGGATTCACGGTTGACTTTGGAAGATCATGTTGCGACCGTGACCAGGGGGGCATTTGCACAGATTCGTCTGGTGCACCAATTGCGCCCCTACCTGGACCGTGATGACCTCCGTACACTCATGCACTCGTGACCTCCCGGATTGACTACTGCAATGCTCTCTACATGGGGCTGCCTGTGAAGACCACTCGGAGGCTTCAGCTGGTGCAGAATGTGGCTGCGCAGGTAGTGATGGGAGTGTCCCGACACTCCCATGTTACACCCCTCCTGCACGACCTGCATTGGCTACCAGTTGCCCTCCGGGTGAGATTCAAGGTGCTGGTTATCACCTATAAAGCCCTACATGGCTTAAGCCCGGGATACCTGACGGACCATCTGCAGCCAGTGACAGCTCCCCATCGCCCGGTGCGTTCCCACAGGGAGGGCCTCCTTGGAGTGCCGTCGGCCAGGCAGTGTCATCTGGCGACTCCTAGGGAATGGGCTTTCTCTGTGGGCGCACCTACTTTATGGAATCAACTCCCACCGAGCTCCGGGTGGCCCCTGACCTGCGCTCTTTCCGCCGTGACCTTAAGACATGGTTATTTTGCCAGGCCAGATTGGATTCAAGGGGTTTTTAAGGGGAGTTTTAATGGTTTTTAACACTTACTATTGTTTTTATCTGTTTTTATTGCTGTAAGCCGCCCTGAGTCCTTCCCGGAGAGAGGGCAGCATATAAGCTTAATAAATAAATAAATAAATAGAGACTTCCAGTGTTGCTGCGGACCATCGCTGACGGTCCTTTGAAGACCGCCAGCCCAGCCGCCTGTAAAGAGCCGTTTCGGAGACTAGAAACGGCTCGAAAAACTCCGAGGCAAAAGGACGTCGTGAGGAGAGCCGGTGGCGGAAGGTAGAGTCCCCTGTGAGACCCCCAGAGCATTTTTTTTTTCGTTTCTGGGGAGTTAACAGGGTGGGACTCCCTATTCAAGTCGCTGAAGCTCCAGACGGCTGGGAAACTCTGCAAACCGCAGAGCAAGATAGCGTGGCAGCATGATGTTCTGTCCCCTCCCTGCTTCAGAAGCCCAGACAAGCACACACACTCGAACAGGAGTATTCAGAAGTTGTTTATTTACCATCCATAAACAACAAGCTAGCAGCGAGCCCGGGAGAGATAACGACAGCTGTTGTTTTGAGTTGCCACGGCCAGTCCCTGATAAGGCTCCAAGTATTTATATCCAATACACGTTTAAAAGAAAAACACTTAGCTGCTGCAGTATTTCAGGACACAAGCAGTCAGGGTAAAACTTTGTTCGTCACAAAAGCCAACAAGGTAAAGTCAGCTCCTTTTATACCTTGTGGGGCGTTGGCTTTGTGACTCATCACCTCGTGCTCGGCCCCACCCACTCCTTTGCTGAGCCCGTCTCTCTGATCGTCGCCACCTGGGATTAATCCACTCCCTCTCCTCATTAACGTCTGACTCAGAGGAGCTTTCTTCCACAGGGCTTTCAGCTGGGGCCTGGGGTGGTGCCAAACCAGACGGGCCAGGGGAGGAGGCCCTTGCCTCCTCCTCCTCTTCACTTTTGGAGGATTCTTCCTCCGGAGGTCCGGGCTCGGGAGCCGAAGACACAACACATTATTACCATCAAACAATAAAAGAGAAAGTTTTGGACTTCCTGTCAAATTGCAAGTATTAAAGTTTTTTTGAAATATTTGGAGGACTAAAGTAACTTGGAACTGAAAAGGGCAAGGAAAGGGAAAAAAATGGCGCTTGCTTTTAGCGGAGAGCAGCTGAAAGCGAAAGTAATCTGAATTGTGTATTTGGCTACATTTTAACAGTAACAAATCCGGCTGGAAGAAAAAGAAAAGTAGCAAAACATAAAATAAAATAGAAAAAAAAAAGCAGCAATTGATTGTTTTAGACCTGATTGAATCTGGAGAACCTTTTGGGAAAAGTTGCTAGAATTTGTGGAAAAGGAAGATCTGTAAGAGGCAAAATGGCAACAAAGCAAGCAGGGGGGGATTCCCCCACTCATAAGCAGAAGCAGCCTCAAACAGCGCAGCTGCAAACTCAGACAAAGGAAGAAAGCCATTATGACCTTATTATTAAAGAAATTCAAAGGTCAGAGCAGGAGGTTAAAGGAATTGTTCAAGAGAAATATGAAGCAGTTAAACAAGATATTCAAGCAGTGGTTAAAGGCCTGTCTGAGGTAGTGTTGCAGATTGACAAAAAAGTGGATAATCTTGCCTCAGAGATGGAGACTAAATTTAGAGCTTCTGATTCAAGAATGGTTGAAATTGAAGAAATTACACAAAAAAATGCAAAATGAGATTACTATGATGCAATTTCGATCAATGGAATATGCTATTAGACTGAGAGGTGTAAAAGAGAACAGCAGGGAAGATCTTAGGAAAATTTGTGCAGAGGCTTTAGCAGTTTTGTTGAAGGTAGAACCTGGTGTGGTTCTGTGTAAGATTGACAAGGCGTACAGAGTCAATTCTCGTGTGGCGGTACAAAGGCAACTGCCTAGAGATGTGGTGATATATTTCACAGATAGAAGAATAAGAAATGATATTTTGCAAAATTCCTTTGTTACAACTGTTCAAGTTGATGGAAGTGAGATTGGAGTCTTTAAAGAATTGCCACCCAAAATGTTAAGAGATAGAAAGGATTTTGGATTTTTGGTGGCGGAACTGAAAAAACAGAATATACAATTCAGATGGGACGCCCCAATAGGTGTAATATTGAGGCTGCGAGGAGTGAGATACCGCCTTAATACTATTGCAAAAGCAGAAGAATTTTATTACAATGTTTTGAAAGCGGGCTCTCCTCCTCCACGTACATCTTCACCAATAGATAAGGAGGCTCAATTACAAGCTGAGTTTGATCAAGAAACAGAAGCAAAAATAAAGCAGTCGCAAAAGGAGGCAAGAGAGACAATGGGAGCTGTAGGTGGTGTTGTGGTTGATCCTTTTGCACCATTTGAAGCTTCTCCTTTGGAAGAAATGTCTAAAACTATTACAGAGGAGGCGTTGGCTCTTGAATTGACAACATCTAAAATGGAAGAGCAACGTATAACCAGAGCGATGTCTAAACAAATGAAGGAACAGCAGCAAGAACATTACAAGCCACAACGAGAAAAGAGAGTTAAAGGGAAGCAGCAAGCTGAAGTCATGGGAGGAGCTAAACCGAAGATTACTTCTGTAGAAAAGAATCTTCAACAATTGCTCTCAAAACTTCAGACTGGATCAAATGGCACTTAAATTTTTGTCTTGGAATGTTAATGGACTGAACTCTCCACAAAAAAGAAGGAAGATATTTCATTATTTGAAACAATTTCATAATGATGTTATTTGTTTACAGGAAACTCATATAAAATTGCAAGATCAGAAATATTTGATAAATTCAAGATTGGGAATGCAATTTGTTGCTTCAAATTTGGAAAAGAAGAATGGAGTGGTGATATATATAAACAAAAGACTTGTAGCTAAAACTATAGAAATAGACGAAGGTGGAAGATATATTGCAATTGAAACTATTACAGATAATGGACCAATCTTGTTGATCGGAATATATGCTCCAAATCAGCAACAGGAAAATTTTTATAAGTTGCTTCATTTAAAAATTTTGGAATGGAATTATTCAACTATTATAATAATGGGAGACTGGAATGGAGTAATTCAACCTAAAATCGATAAAAAAAGTACGGCCAAATTAGGGATTAAATTACCACAAGCTTTTTTTGAACTGAAAGAGGATTTGGAATTGAAAGATATTTGGAGAGTTCGAAACCCAAATGAATTGGATTTTACTTTTTACTCGGACAGGCATAAATCCTTTTCCAGGATAGACTTTTTTCTGTTAACCACTAACTTACTTTCTAAAGTCAAGAAAATAAAGATATTTCCTAGGACTTTGACTGACCATAGTCCGGTCTGGATGGAAATTGAGATGGGTAAAAGAGAAAGAAGATCCTGGAGATTAAATGAGAATTTATTTAGATATGAAAAAAATATAATTGAACTTAAAAAGCATTTAAAGGAGTTTTTTAAACTGAATTTGAATAAAGGTACCCCTATTGAAATAGTCTGGGATGCAGGTAAAGCATATATGCGGGGAGTACTAATTCAAATGAACTCTAAACATAGACAGAACCAGCAGAAAAAGAGACTACAGTTGGAAAGTGAGATAAAAAAGAAAGAACAACAATTGATACAAAAACCAACAGATGGAAAATTGCAAATGGCTATAAAACTTTTGAAGGATCAATTTCAAATGCTTATAGCAGACCAAACGGCAACTAATTTACAATTTGCAAAGCATAATACTTTTACTAATGCTAACAAACCGGGCAGGTGGTTGGCGTACACTTTGAGGAAACAAGCATCTACACGAATTATTGATAGTACTGAATATGCTGGCAAAGAAGTTTATCAACAAGAATTAATTAAAAAGGCCTTTTTGGAATATTATACCAAGTTATATGCTAAAGACAATATACAGAACACTTCTATAGACAAATATTTAGAAAAAAAGAGAGTTTCAAAAATTTCAACAACTCAAAAGAAAAGTTTGGAACAATTGATAACAGTGGAGGAGATCAGTTTTGCTATAAAACAACTAAAAACAGCTAAAGCTCCAGGGACGGATGGCCTAACCGCAGTTTATTATAAAACTTTACAAGAGGAAATGATTGAGCATCTTAAAGATTTATTTTGTAATATACAATTAGGAGGTAAGATACCTTCCTCATGGAAAACAGCCTTTGTCTCATTGATACCGAAAGAAGAATCAGGTCTTAAGAAACCAGAAAATTATAGACCAATATCTCTATTAAACACAGATTATAAAATCTTTGCAAAAGTATTGGCCAACAGATTGATGCCAGTTATCCAAAAGGTAATTCATCATGATCAAGCAGGATTTATTGAAGGCAGATATATGAAGGAGAATGTCAGGCAAGTTATAGATTTACTGGACTATCTAGATAAGAATAAACAGATCTCTGCAGTGCTGGTTTTTTTGGATGCGGAAAAAGCCTTTGATCGAGTGAATTGGAACTTTATAATTAAGACTTTGGAAAAAATGGATTTGGGGGAGCGGTTTATACAAGCGATTGGTGCAATTTATCAAGAGCAATATGCACAACTTATTATTAATGGATGTTTAACATCAAATTTCAACATACAAAAAGGCACCAGACAAGGTTGTCCATTATCCCCACTATTATTTATTCTAACTCTAGAAGTCTTACTTAATGCAATACGGGACTCGAACTCTTTGAATGGAATAGCCATAAGGCAAGAGGACTATAGAACTAAGGCATTTGCAGATGATCTGGTTGTTACCCTATCACAACCTATGAAATCAATAATCCAGATGAAAGATATTATAGAAGATTATGGCATGGTATCTGGTTTTAGGCTGAACCAGAAAAAAACTAAAATGATTGTCAAAAATTTGACAGAGAGTAAAAAAAAGGAACTGGAAAGAATGGCAGGTTTCGAAATTGTTTCAAAGGTCAAATATTTAGGAGTACAAATCGCAGATTCAAATGTAAAATTGTTTCAAAATAATTATGAGGTTCTGTGGCAAAAGATACAAAAAGATATGCAAAATTGGAAGAAACTGCAGTTATCACTGCTTGGAAGAATATCAGCAGTAAAGATGAATGTTTTACCTAGACTTATTTTTTTATTTCAAATGATACCGGTGCTCAAATCAGATAAACCACTGCTAGAATGGCAAAAAGGAGTGAATAAATTTATTTGGAATGAAAAAAAACCGAGAGTCAAACTGAAAATAATGCAAGATACTCGTGAGAGAGGTGGTCTTAAACTTCCAAACCTTCGATTATATTATGAAGCAGCTGCATTGACACAAATAAGTGATTGGTTTGGGAAAACTAAGACTGAATTGCTGAATATAGAAAGTCATGACCTTGTTTGGGGATGGCATGCATACTTATTTTATGACAATAAAGTGGATAAAGTGTTCAATAGTCATCTACTTAGAAATGCCTTGATGAGAATCTGGAGGAAGCACCGAACTAATTGGGATTATAAGATTCCGTTTTGGCTGGATCTTGCTGATACCATGTGGAATACAAATATTAAGTCACTCGGGGGTTTTTTATATAAAGAGCTACTTTATTTTGAAGAGGGCAGATGGCGATTGAAGACTTTGGACATGCTGTTGGAAGAAGGGATATTTTTGACCTGGTTGCAGTACAATCAATTACAGATGAGATGGAAAGAAGACCAACAAACTGGTTTAATGGAATATGAAGTAGAATTGGTTAGACAGATAAAGGAGACAGGTCCAATGCATATTAAGAGAGTTTATAATGTTTTGTTAGAAAGGGATTCAGAAAATGAGTTAGTTAAAGATTGTATGATTAAATGGGCACAGAATTTCTCTCAACCAGTTATGATGGAAACATGGGGAAAAATATGGGTTCAGAATGTTAAGTTTACACAGTCACAAAATTTATGAGAAAATTTTTATAAAATGTTTTATAGATGGCATTTAGACCCCAAGAAATTGTCTTGTATGTACCCTAACGTGCAGCCAAAATGTTGGAGATGTGAGTGTTTAGATGCTACATATTATCACATATGGTGGACTTGCAAAAAAGTGAGGGCTTTTTGGATAAAAATATGGTGGGTTATGCAAAATGTTTTAAAGAAAAAAATACAATTTTCTCCGCAATTTTTTTTATTGGGTATAGTTAAAGATTTTACATTGGGTGAAACAAAACTGATTTTGTATATGCTGACAGCAGCTAGGTTGTTGATTGCCCAATACTGGAAGAGTGATACCTTACCGACTGTGGACCAATGGATTCAGAAGATGGCTGGATTTGCAGAAATGGCGAAGATCTCAGCCTTTTTAAAAGACCAGACGCATGAGAAGTATATACAGGAATGGAATAAATGGATTGAGTATATACAGAATAAGTATCAGACTAGAAAATATTATGTAGCTTTCAGCTGAGAGGGATTGATGATTATGCTAGTAAATATAGAAAAAGATATGGAAGGATGAATAACATATATATTGTTTGGGAATATTAGTATTGCATATAATGGAAATCAAGGGGGATGGGAGGGAAAGGGGTGGAGGGGGAGGGTTAGGGTGGGATTGGGAGGGAATTATATATTTTTTCTATATGTATTTTATAATGTTGGGCAAGGGTGGGGGAAAAAAGGGGGAAAATTTGTATTTGTAAAACTTTTTCAATAAAAAAATAAGTTAAAAAATAAATAAATAAATAAATACTCCGAATGTAGCCCTGCCCACCCAAAAGCCCCCACCCTTTGGCCTCTGCCTCCCAGCAATTTGCCTCCGCCTCCCAGCAATTTCCCTCCGCCTCCCAGCAATTTGCCTCCTTGCAGCAAACAGCCTGTTTCAGTTTCAGCACAGCCTGAATAGCACAAGCAGCCGATTGTCGTTGGATCGGCTTCCCGACCATCAGCTGTTTCAGGCTGCAGGGATTGCCATTGCCTATTGCCGCCTCCACGCGCCCCATTTTCAGCCTCTGCATCCCATTTTCAGCCTCCACGTGCCCCGTTTTCCGCCTTGTTTCCCATTTCCTGCCCATTCCGATCCCCACCATCTGGAACGGGCAGAAAACGGGGCGCGTGGAGGCTGAAAACGGGGCATGCGGAGACTGAAAACAGGAAGTGGAGGCCAAAAATGGGGCGTGCAGAGGCGGCAATAGGCTATGGCAATCCCTGCAGCCTGAAACAGCTGATCGTCGGGAGGCCAACTGACAATCAGCTGCTTGTGCTAATCAGGCTGTGCTGAAACTGAAACGGGCTGTTTGCTGTTTGCTGCAAGGAGGCAAATTGCTGGGAGGCAGAGGTAGAGGCAGATTTTTTTTCTTGTTTTCCTCCCCAAAATAGGTAGGTGCGTCTTATAGTCCAGAATGTCTTATACTCCAAAAAATATGGTATATGCGGAGCGGAATGGAATGGAATAGAACAGAATAGAACACACAAAGAATTTGTCTCCGGTGCATAAGCTCTCAGTGTACATGCAAAGAACAAAGTAATATAATCATAAGATACCAATAGGAGAAGGTAGTAGAAAAGATGAGAAGGCTAACAGTAATACAGCCATACTACATGGGTAAATATTCTTAGACATACAGTAAGACAGTACTGTAGTAATTTGGTGTTCAGCAGAGTGATGGCATGAGGGAAAAAACTGCCATTGTGTCTAGTTGTTTTGGCATGCAATGCCCTATAGCGGTGTCCTGATGTGTGTAAAAGGCGTCATGATGTGAGTAAAAGGTGGGGTCCTTTGTTCAACTCAAGTCCAGTGAGATCGCAGTTACAATTTCCTGTGCTTGTGTTTCTCAGGTAGGAAAGCTGCAAAATGAAGTGTCCCAAATTGTTACTCAACTTTGCTGCTTTGCTGAAACAACAGTCTGTACCCCTAGTTCCTAAACTATGCCACAGTGCCCCAAGACACCACAGCAAACTCTGAGGGGCACCATGTTTTGGCCTAGGGGCACCATGAAGAAGTTACCAAGACCCTAAGGGCGCCATGAACCATGAAAGTTATACAATACCAAAATTGCAAATAATTGGCTACAAAGATAGTTCTTTTGTTCCCAGTGAGGATTTTTTAAAAAAATATTAGAAATAATCTTTTGGGACAATTATTCACATGTTGAATGATAACATAAAAATACTGGCTGCCAGTCCCGATTATTTTTATAGAAGTAGAGAAGAAAACTAAGAAAAGGCTTATTTTTGGTTTCCATAGTTTTCCTATGTAAAGAACACTAAAAAAATTAAGTGTTGTTGTATTTGACTACATGAGCCATTTTAAGTCTTGTTCCACTGGAATTCAGCCATCTCAAACTATTCCAACAGAACATTTTGCATGAGACTGTTTTGTTCTGAATTTAAAACTAAAACAGTTTCCATTTCACAAACAAGCTTACTGGTATGCACAGTCTTCCTTTTCTGTAACTGAAAACATGCTAGTCAAGTTTACTTAAAAGATGTATGTTTGGGAACAGGATACAAAAAGAAATATTTTGACAAGGCAAACCTCATCAGTAATAAGCAGATCTACAGTATATTATAGAAGGAAAAAGATTATTTATGTAGTGTTTCTTTTGGGTTTTTTAATACTAGAAAACCTCTGAACATGACTACAATAAGCTGTCACATTCACAGTCATATGAATTAAATCAGAGCAGACACAACATTTTTTTAATTAAATAGGAGACAAAAATCAGTGCTGCCCCACTTTCAGAACTTGTTTCACAGCCATCTACTGTATTTAAAACATTCTCCGATAACTTCATACTCCGAAAAATATGGTATATGCGGAGCGGAATGGAATGGAATGGAATAGAACAGAATAGAACACACAACAACAGAAGAAACCATTTGTCGAGCCGTGAACAGGCTCGCCATCACTTATGGGGGGGGGACGGA
>WNWU01013310.1:1112560-1133846 GCA_012654045.1 Ptyas mucosa | reverse complement strand
AACTTCTCTGTCCTTCAGGTATTCTTCCAATGTCCTTTTTTCATCTTCAACTGTTTGTCTTGCAACATTCCATGCCACCTATTTTCCTTGGTAAGTAGAGTCTGTCAACATTGCTGCATGTATGAACGACATACCATTCCAGCTCTGTATCTAATGACTGGAATTGCCCAGGTGCTAATCGTCCTGATGGTATTTTCTTCACTGAGTTTGGAATTTAAGATCATCTTCACTCTCATGATGTATTCTCTTCTAACCTTTTTGTTGACTTCAGTGTGCTTGATGTTGTCAGCTTGAAGGATGCTCAGGTATTTGTAGTGATCGTCTTCATCCAGACACTTGATGTTATTTCAATAGGGCATCTTGATTCCTTCAGTTTGCACTATGTTTCCCCTGTTGATAGTGAGGGTTGCACATTTGACTAGTCCAAACTCCATCCATCCATCCATCCATCCACTTAAGAAGGTTTATATGGCCACCCAACTCACTCTCAGTGACTCTGGATGGCTTGCAAAGATAAAAATTTCATATAAAAAACCAAGTCAAATAAGCCACTTAATGCGCTCCATCCCACTCTGGGTTCGCCAGGCCCAGGTCTTCAGGGCCTTGAAAAATTGTGTCAAATAGGGAGCCAATCTTATTCCTGTGAGGATGATGTTCCAAGGGAGGGAGCTACCACAGAGAAGGTCCTTCTTCTTGGTAACACTAAATGTACCTTTTTAGTAGAGGGGGACCTGCAGCATTCCTTGCCTCCCCACTCAGGTGCATGTGACTAGTATTTATTTTTTATTTATTTATTTTATTTATTTATTTAGATTTATATACCGCCCTTCTCCCCGAGGGGACTCAGGGCGGTGAACAGCCAAAAGTAAAAAACATACATACAAAATTTAAAAGCCAAATAAAACCGAATTAAACAATGGCCCCAATATTTAAAATCCCAATTATAAAATATTAAAACCCCCAATATTAAAATATTTACAATTTAAAATTTCTAAATTATTTTTACAAAAGAAGGGAAAAAGGGAAGAATTAGGCCAGGCCTGCCTGGTGGAACAGGAAAGTTTTTAGCTCACGGCGGAAGGCACGAAGATCCGGGATCCTCCGTAACTCCGGGGGGAGCTCGTTCCAGATAGTGGGTGCCCCCACAGAGAAGGCTCTCCCCCTGGGGGCCGCCAGCCGACATTGTTTGGCCGACGGCACCCGGAGGAGCCCCTCTCTATGGGAGCGTACCGGTCGGTGGGAGGCTATTGGTGGTAGTAGGCGGTCCCGTAAGTACCCGGGTCCTAAGCCATGGAGTGCTTTAAAGGTGGTAACCAACACCTTGAAGCGCACCCGGAAGACCACCGGGAGCCAGTGCAGCTCGCACAGGAGAGGAGTAACATGGGAGCGCCACGTCGCTCCCATCACCACCCGCGTGGCCGCACTCTGTGCCAGTTGGAGCCTCCGGGTGCTCCTCAAGGGGAGCCCCATGTAGAGAGCATTACAATAGTCCAGGCGAGAGGTGACGAGGGCGTGAGTGACCGTGTGTAAAGAGTCCCGATCCAGAAAGGGATGCAACTGTCGAATCAGGCGAACCTAATGAAAAATCCTCCCGGTCACGGCCGTCAAATGCTCTTCTAAAGACAGCCGTGAATCCAGGAGGACGCCCAAGTTGCGCGCCCTCTCTGCAGGGGCCAATGATTCGCCCCCGATAGTCAGCGATGGCACCAGCTGACTATATCGGGACGTCGGAAACCACAGCCACTCGGTCTTGGATGGATTGAGTCTGAGCCTGTTCCTCCCCATCCAGATCCGCACGGCCTCCAGGCACCGGGACATCACTTCAAGGGCATCGTTGGGGTGGTCTGAAGCCCATCTAGTAGAAGATGGTACTTCAAATAACCTGGTCTGAAGCCATGTAGGGCTTTAAATGTGACAACCATTACCTTGAATTGGACCCGGAAGCAACCTGGCAGTCAATGCAGCTCCCACAGGAGAGATGACACATGTGCACACCTAGGGCTACACAAAACCATGTGGGCTGCTGCACATTTCAATAATCAAGACGAGATGTGACTAGGGTGTGATTGTGAGCAGGGATTATTGGTCCAGGAAAGGACATAACTGACACACAAGCCACAGTTGTGCAAAGACCCTCCTTGCCACAACTGCCACCTTGAGCAGGAGTCATGAGTCCAGGAGAAACCACAGATTATGCACTGGGTCAGTGTCTCCCAATCCAGGGCCAAAGATAGCAATTTTCCATTGACCAAAGAACCCCAAACCCAGAGCCATTCCATCTTCCCAGGGTTCAGTTTCAGCCTGTTGCTCCCCATCCAGCCCTTAACAGGCTCCAAGCACTGTGAGAGGGAGGTCATAGCATCACTTAACTCACCATGGGCTGAGACATGTAGCTGGGTATCATCAGCATATTTTATGGTATCTCAGCCAGGGGTGAAATTGAGCAGGTTCTGACAGGTTCTGGAGAACCGGTAGAGGAAATTTTGAGTAGTTTGGAGAACCAGCAAATACCACCTCTGGCTGGTCCCAGAGTGGGGTGGGAATGGAGATTTTGCAATATCCTTCCCCTGGAGTGGGGAGGGAATGGGGATTTTGCAGTATCCTTCCCCTACCACGCCCACCAAGCCACACCACGCCCACCAAGCCACACCCACAGAACCGGTAGTAAAAAAAATTTGGATTTCACCACTGATCTCAGCCCATGGTGGTGGATGATCTCGCTCTGTGGCTTCATGTGGGTGTTAAAGAGAAGCGGAGAAAGTCCAGAAGCCCTGTGGAACCCCCACAAAGCAGGGGACTAGGGCCAGACCTCTTGCTTCCTATCAATACTGAGACCATAGAGGAAGGAAGTGAACCAGTTCAACACAGAGCCTCCCAATCCCAACCCCCAAAGTTGCTCCAGAAGGATACCATGGTCAATGGTATCAAAGGCCAAGAGGTCAAGTAGAGCAAGGATGGATGCACTACCCCCATCCCGCTCCGGCCAGAGATCATCAAAAACCATGACCAATGCCGTTTCCATCCCACATCCAGGCATGAACACTGACTGGAAAGGGTCCAGATAATCCACTTCATCCAGTAACCTCTGGAGCTGCAGTGTAACCACCTTCTCAACAAACTTTCCCAGAAAAGATTAGAGACAGAACAGAAATTATCTGATAAGGTGGCGTCTATCAACGGCTTCTTAAGAAGAGGGCAGACTACAGCCTTCTTGAAGTGCTGGGGCACAACGCCCTTTCACAGGGAAGTATTAATCATCATCAGAACCATCCTGCATGTCACCTCCTGGGAAGCTTTCACAAGCCAGGAGGGGCATGGATTTAAGACACAGGTGCTTGCACTCATATTCCCTAGGATCCTGTCCACTTCCTCAGGAGCAACAGGGTCAAATCATTCCCAGATAACTGGGCAACAACCTGCCCCAGGTGCCTCCACTGGACCACTAACCATGGAGGCATTTAACTGGGAATGAATCAGAGTGATGTTGTCTTCTAGAAAATCAGCAAATTCCTCAACACGCCCCTTCAAGCGGACCTCTGTATCTTACTTCCCCAGGAGGAGGAAGCTCACCTTAAAGAGGGTTGCTGGCTGATTATCTGCAATCGTGATTAGTACTTGATTCGTCGCCCGAATTACCACAAGGTAGGCTTTAATAGCAGCTCTTACCTGTGTTTGAATTAATCCCTTGTGTTCTGCCAGCAGTTCTCTAGACATCTCTTTACCCGTTTCACCCATCTCAATTCTTCCGTATACCACAGGGGACAAAGAGGGCTATAGGCTAGGAGAGGTCTCATGGGCACAATCCTATCCAGAACCTCAGGCAACTTCCTATTCCAAGCAGGAAGAGCTCAGCAGGACTATGCAGCAGGAAGAGTTCAGCAGGACTATGCAGCAGATCTACAGTTATAATAACCAGTTCCTTCTAAAACCCATCTGGGTCCATTAGTCACCAGGGATGGACCAACCTAATAGGTCCTGCCTCCCTGTGTGTGTGTGTGCGTTACAGCTCTAGATAAATTCATTGCCACTAGACTGCAATCTGACCATGACAAGGGCACCAAAGATAGTGTGAAGTTTCCGAAAGATGCCCTAAATTAATTCATGAGCTTCGAGTCAAGTTTCAAAAGAAATCCAGTTATTTATTAGGAGCAACATCTTGGCAATTAACCATGCAGAGTCAGCTCTGCCTCCACGTAAATTACGTTCCCCCTATGACCCTGTTTTCCCCCCTCCACCCTGGGTGTGTCATAAATCACATTCTCCAACGGAGTACGTTCACGGGCTGTAGAAACCACACCCCTCCTGCTGGCTCCAGTAACCTGGGATACAATCTGGAGAAAGGCATGTGTGGAATGTGCTTTCAGTCGAGGCAGCTGAGCATCTCCATCAGTTCTCCCCCCTCCTGCTTATGGCAACCAGAAAGCAGGCCTGGAATGCTTTATGAGTTGACATTCGGCCCCCCTCACTTCCTGAAGGTGACCTGCGCAAAGCAAAAACAATTTGAGTACAGGTATAGAATTTAGGGATGTGAACACCCCCCCCCACAGGCTTGTTTGGATTTTCTGCGTGGAAGTTTGCTATAAGGCGATCAGCCTGGATGTTTCTACTTTTTACTCAAGATGCCTCTGATAAGGGATAGCCCTTCCACTTGATTAGGTATTGGAGCTGTCTCCTGTGCCACCTCGAATCGAGGATTCGTTGCACCTCATAATGGGTTTGGCCCCCTATCACCACGGGGTCCGGGGGCTCATGGGGTAGTAGCCTCAGGGTCGATCCGACCACGGGTTTTAAGAGGCTACTATGGAATACTGGGTGTATCTTCCCTAGCAGTCGGGGCAATTGCAATTGCACCGTGACTGGGTTGATTATCTTTACTATGGGGAATGGTCCCATAAACTTTGGCCCCAGTTTCTTGCTAGGGAGCTTTAACCTCAAATATTTTGTGGAGAGGTAAACCTTCTCCCACAATTGAAATGGCTGTTGCGGAGCTCGGTGTTTGTCTGCCTGTTTCTTATAGGTTTGCGCCTCTTTAGCAAGTGCTTTCTTGACATTCTCCCAAGTTGCTTTCAGCGTTGACATCCAATTGGTCAAGCTGACTGAGGAGGGGGGATCCCTTGGGTACTCAGACATTGGGACGAAGTCCATGCCACTCACTACTTTGAACGGGATTAGTCCCATGCTACTGTGAACAGCATTATTGTACGCGACCTCAGCGAAAGACAGGAGGTCCACCCAATTGGACTGCTGATAGTTCACGTAGCACCTCAGGTACTGCTCTACCATGGCGTTCCGTCTCTCTGCCCCATTGGTACTTGGATGAAAGGCCGAGCTAAGGCTCTGGGACGACCCAATGGACTGCAGGAACTCCCTCCAGAACTTAGCCATGAACTGGACCCCTCTGTCTGAGATAATTCTTTGTGGTACTCCATGCAGGTGGTAGATGTGCTTCAGGAACAGTTCGCACAACTGGTGGGCTGAGGGTAGTCTGCTGCAGAGTATGAAGTGTGCCTGTTTGGAGAATAGGTCTATTACAGTCCGGATCACCGTGTTTCCCCCACTTTTCGGCAACTCCACTATAAAATCCACTACGATCTCCTCCCATGGTCTCGTTGGCTCTGCTACCGGTTGCAGCAGTCCAGGGGGTTTTCCTGGTCGTTTCTTCATTGTGGCGCAGATGGTGCAACTTTTCACATAACTGTCCATGTCTTTCTTTATGCTGGGCCACCAGAACTGCCTCCGTGCCAAGTGTAAAGTCTTTAGGAAGCCGAAGTGCCCTGCCGGTTTAATGTTGTGGCTCCTCTGGCAGATTAGGGTGCGTAGGGATTCCAGGATATAGAGTTTCGTCCCTTTCCATGCTAGGTCATCTCTTTTTGTCAAGATGTGTTGATTGTCTCGGAACCAGGGTTCTGCTAGCAGTTCGAGTTTGAGCTTTGTGGTTAGGTTGCTCGCTGGCTGGTCTTGCCGGTCGCGGCGTTGTCGTCTGGTGGTCACTTGGGCAGCTATTTGGGTAAGGGAACGATGACGTCCACAACTTGCTCCCATTCGCATTTGTACTGGGGCATGCGGGAGAGGGAGTCCTCTAGAAAGTTCCTCCCCCCTGGGATGTGCTTTAGTACAACGTCGAAACGGTTGAAATATTGAGCCTAGTGGACTTTTTTGGGTGAGTTTCCGCGGGATCCTCAGGGCCTCCAGATTTTTGTGGTCTGTCCAGACTTCGAATGGTCTCTGGCCCCCTTCCAGCAGGTGGCACCAGGTTAGTAGTGCCCATCTCACTGCGAAAGCCTCTTTTTCCCATGCGGCCCATCGTCTGTGTCCGTGAGCTTGCGGGAGGTGTAGGTGCAGGGCTGTAGGTTTCCTTGGCTATTTCTTTGGAGTAGCAATGCTCCTACTGCCATGTCCCTGGTGTCTGCTTGGATAATGAAGGGTTGTTCGGGGTCAGGATGCTTCAGCACCGGTTCCTTTGCAAACATTTCTTTTAGTGTCTCAAATGCCTCTTGGCAGGTTAGGTCGCACTGTAGAGGTTGTCTTGGGTGGGGTTTCGTCCCTGGGCCCCCTGTCCTTAAGAGGTCCATCATGGGTTTGGCGATCTCTGTGAAGGAGGGGATGAATTGTCTGTAGAAGTTTGCGAATCCTAGGAAGCTTTGTAGCTGTCTGCCAGTGCAAGGGGGTTGCCAGCCTAGGACGGATTGTACTTTGGTTGGGTCCATCTCTATACCCTCATTTGACACTCGGTAGCCCAGGTAGTCTAGCCGTGCGCAGTGAAATTCACATTTTGATAGCTTGACATACAGGTTGGCTGCCAGAAGTTTTTTCAGTACCCGGTGAACTAAGGGTATGTGGTTGTTCATGGTCTCAGTGTAGATGAGGATGTCACCAGGTAGACGAGGACCCCCTTGTAGAGGTGCTCGTGTAGCACCTTGTTTATTAACTGCATGAACACCGCTGGGGCTCCCTGCAGTCCGAAAGGCATCACCTTGAATTGGAAGCTCCCTAGGGGGCAGTTGAATGCTGTTTTCCATTCATCTCCCTCCCTGAGGCGTACTCGGTAATACGCTTCTCTGTGGTCTAATTTGGTGAAAACATTTCCCTTGGCTAGGTGAGATAGAATGTCCTTCATGAGGGGGAGGGGGTATAGGTTGTGTATACACACAGCATTTATCCCTCTAAAGTCCACACACAATCTCATAGTTCCATCTTTTTTTTCTTTGAAGAGGACTGGTGCAGCAACCCATGGCTTTGCTGGCTCAATGAATCCCCTTGCTAGGTTTTTGTCTATGTATTTGCGTATTTCTTGCATTTCCCAGGGTGTCATGGCATACAGTTTGGGCTTAGGTAGTTTTGCCCTGGGGATGATTCCAATGGCGCAGTCTGCTTCACAGTGGGGAGGCAGGATGTCGCACTTGGCCTCGCTGAATACTTCTGTAAGGTCCTGATATTCCCTCAGGATCGGTTCAGCCTCTGGGGTTTTGTGGGATGTGGCTGCCAGTTGTTCTGGTGGACTCCTTTGGAGGATTACCTGCATGGGCGGTGTTTCTGCTTGCTGGTGTGGAGGGGGTTGGGGTCCCCTTGCTATCCTCAGTCTGCAGCTGCCCCATTGCAACCAGATGGTCGGTCCCCACTTGTCTAGCCAGGAGAGTTCCAGTATGACTGCGTCTGTAATTTTGGGGGCTATTACAAATCAAATTAATTCTCAGTGATTCACTAGCTCTAGCCACACTGGTTCCGTTAGGTGGGTGGCATAGGCTCCCCCCAATAGGGACCCATTGACCTGTTCAAACCGGATCGAGTGGGCCAGCCTTTTCGCTCTGATCCCCAGTTTCAGGACCACGGTTAGGTTGATCAAGCATCTAGTGCAGCCTGAGTCTATTAGGGCCTGAAAAGTCCCCTGGGTTCCTGTTTTTGGGGCTGTTAGGCGTATTGGTAAAATGAAAGGTTGAACTGGTTCACTCACCATTGGGTCGTTTTCACCCTCGTCCTCGCTGTCGTAGGGTTCCAATGATTGGTCGTTGTTGCCTGGGGTTCCCTCCCCCTTCGGCTGGGTGGGGAGGGACCTCTGCAGCCTGGAGGGTCTTCCGGGACATGTCGGTGGCACGCTTGGGGCCTTGTTCTGGTCATGTCCTGGGTGGTGGCTCTGGCCTTGGTTTCGGGCCTGGGGTTGTGCATGCTGATGCCATGTGGCCTATCCCCCTGCATCTGTAGCAATTCAGCAGACCTTGAGAGGGGACACTGGTTTTGGGGCTGGCTGTGGTGCTGTGGTTCCCCATCGGCTGGGTGGTCTCTGGTCTGGTTGACCTCTCTCTTTGGTGTCCAGTTGCTTTCTCATGTTGTTGGTGCGCAGCCCACCATCAACTTTTATGGCCACTCAGAACCACTCAGAGAGTTGGTTTGGGATGTCCCGGTAAGCGGTTACCTGGGCAATTTGCTTGTCCAGGCTTGTTCTGAAAAAATGCACCAACAGCCGCTCTGCTAAGGGAGGTAGCTTCCCAATGACTCGCCTGAATTCACGGATGTGTTCCTTGATGGGTCACCCCCTTTGAATTAGGTTTCTGAGCTCATCTTCCGTGTACGGGTCCTCCTCCGTCTCCTCAAATCTGGCCTCTAGCAGTTGTAGGAAGTCATCTATAGTTGCAAGAAAAAGTATGTGAACCCCTTGGGATTACGTGGAGTTTTGCATGAATTGGTCATAAAATGTGCTCTGAACTTAATCTAAGTCACAACAATAGAAAAATACAGTCTGCTTAAAATAATACTACACAAACATTAGATGTTGCCATGGTTTAATTGAACATAACATGTAAACATTCACAGTGCAGGGAGGAAAAAGTATGTGAGTCCCTAGCCTAATGACTTCTCCAAGAGCTAATTGGAGCCAGGAGTGAGCCAACCTTGACTCCAATCAGTGAGATGATATTGGATGTGTTGCTGACTGCTGTCCTGCCCTTTAAAAACACACACCTGTTTTGGGTTTACTGGTTTCAAGAAGCACTGTCTGATGTGAACCATGCCTCGCGGAAAAGAGCTCTCAGAAGACCTACGATCAAGAATTGTTGACTTGCATGAAGCTGGAAAGGGTTACAAAAGTATCTCCAAAAGCCTTGATGTTCATGTGTCCACGGTAAGACAGACTGTCTACAAATGGAGAAAGTTTAGCACTGTTGCTACTCTCCCTAGGCGTGGTCGTCCTGTAAAAATGACTGCAAGAGCACAGCGCAGAATGCTTCATGAGGTAAAGAAGAATCCTAGAGTGTCAGCTAAAGTCCTACAGAAATCTCTGGCACATGCTAACATTTTTGTTGACACATCTACAATAAGGAAAACATTAAACAAGAATGGAGTACATGGGAGGACACCACGGAGGAAGCCATTGCTGTCCAAAAAAAATATTGCAGCACGTTTGAAGTTTGCAAAAGAGCACCTGGATGTTCCACAGCACTACTGGCAAAATATACTGTGGACAGATGAAACCAAAACTGAGTTGTTTGGGAAGAACACACAACACTATGTGTGGAGAAAAAAAGGCACAGCACACCAACATCAAAACCTCATCCCCACTGTAAAACATGGCGGAGGGAGCATCATGGTTTGGGGCTGCTTTGCTGCCTCAGGGCCTGGACGGATTGTTGTCATTGATGGGAAAATGAATTCCAGAGTTTATCAAGACATTTTGCAGGAAAACGTACGACCATCTGTCCGCCAACTGAAGCTCCGCAGAGGATGGGTGATGTAACAGGACAATGACCCAAAGCATACAAGTAACTCAACAAAAAAATGGCTTCAACAGCACAGAATACACCTTCTGGAGTGGCCCAGTCAGAGTCCTGACCTCAACCCGATTGAAATGCTGTGGCATGACCTTAAGAGAGCGATTCCCACCAGACATCCCAGGAATATTGCTACACTGAAACAGTTTTGTGAAGAGGAGTGGTCCAAAATTACTCCAGATCGTTGTGCAGGTCTGATCTGCAACTACAGGAAACGTTTGGTTGAGGTTATTGCTGCCAAAGGAGGGTCAACCAGTTATTAAGTCCAAAGGTTCACATACTTTTTCCTCCCTGCACTGTGAATGTTTACATGTTATGTTCAATTAAACCATGGCAACATCTAATGTTTGTGTAGTATTATTTTAAGCAGACTGTGTTTTTCTATTGTTGTGACTTAGATGAAGTTCAGAGCACATTTTATGACCAATTCATGCAAAACTCCACGTAATCCCAAGGGGTTCACATACTTTTTCTTGCAACTGTATGTCTTGCAGTAAGGCGGCTCTCATCTTGTGGAGGGCTTCTAGCCATTCCCTTGCTTCTCCCTCTAGCCCTTCTGCGATGGTGTTCACCATGTCTCTGGGGGATGTGTAGAGGTGTCCATAGCGTTCTAGGTGGATCTCAGCCTAGTCAAGGAATAGAGCTAGCTGGTCTGAGTCCCCATCAAACTTTCCCCTGAAGCGGGACGGTTCGTTCAGCACTGTTCCTCCCTCCTCCTGTCGGCCCCTGTGAGCCTGCACTCGATGCGGCTGGCCCTCTTCCTTGGCTCTAGTTCGGAGAGAGGGAGGGGGTTGTCTGCGCTGGATGGCCTGCCTGCTGCGTGGGAGAGGCACTGGCTGCAGTCCCGGGCTCTTTCTCCTTCTGACAGGTGGAGAAGGAGAGCTGCATTCCAGTCTGCATCTCCTCACTTCAAGTGGATCAGCTGCTCCTCCCCTCTCTTTTGGCCAGCATGACAGCCCCTCCTCACAAATGGTGACTTGGTCAAATTCCTCCCTCAGTTGCTCTATGGAACTCCCCAGGGGCTCCATCAGGGGCTTTGGGAGCCTGGCTTGTGCCCAGTCCCACATCCAATCCACTCTTCCCAGCTTGCTCAGGGGCTTTCCCTTTTTCTGGGCATTGGGGTGGGGAAACTCAACCTCAGCTGCTTTAGGGGTTATCTTCCACCAATACTGATCCCTTCTTGCCTTGGTCACTGGCGTCTCAGCTTTGATGTCTGGGAGAGGCTGCACTCCAGCTGCAATCAGGCTGCTGGGTCCTGAGCTTGCCTGACTGGAGATAATCTCTGCTTCCTTTTGGGTTGCTTGTAGCAGGCTCTCTTCGGCTAGCCCACCCTCTGCCATGATTGCCTGAGTTTCTCTCCAAGCACCCCAGATATTGGGTAGTGATTGAAGAGTCCGGGAGTCAGGAAGCCCGGTAATCTTGATTGATTTAAAAAGAGAGCTGACTCTCTGTGAAGTTTCCGAAAGATGCCCTAATTAATTCATGAGCCTCGAGTCAAGTTTCAAAAGAAATCCAGTTATTTATTAGGAGCAACATCTTGGCAATTACCCATGCGGAGTCAGCTCTGCCTCCACATAATTTATGTTCCCCTATGACCCTGTTTTCCCCCCTCCTCCCTGAGTGTGTCATAAATCACATTCTCCAATGGAGTATGTTCGCGGGTTGTAGAAACCACACCACTCCTGCTGGCTCCGGTAACCTGGGATACAATCTGGAGAAAGGCATGTGTGGAATGTGCTTTCAGTCGAGGCAGCCGAGCAGCTGTCAGTTCTCCCCCCTCCTGCTTATGGCAACCAGAAAGCAGGCCTGGAATGCTTTATGTGTTGACAGATAGATCCACCAATTCCAGGTCACATAGGCACTACTCTGACAAGAACAGCAAATGAGGTACGTGACCACTATTCTTAGTTGGGCCCTGGATGAGCTGGGAGAGGCCCATGGAAGTCATGGTTTCCATGAAATCCCAAACTACCTCCAGCCGCACCCCTGGGGATTGCAGATTGAAGTCCCCCAGAATTATAAGCCTGGGGAACTTGACTACCAGCTGTGGGGTGAGGTTCAGGAGCCGAGGTAGGGAAGCTGCCACATAGCAGGTAGGCTGTTACAGCAGCAGCAACATCCCTCCAGGGCATGGGTCTAGGAAGCAGAAGGGAGGAGCTTGAAAGTGGCAGATTCGGTGGAGAAGACTGTAAGAAATATGGACCTTACAGACTTAGAGCTGACAGAATGGATGAGTGATAAATTAGTTTCTCTTAAGAAGATTGCAGGAGATTGGAAAATGGATTTATTATATTTAACTGGAAAACAATTTCATCTGGACTTTTTGGGAAAGATAGATTGATTTTGTAGAATGGATTTACTATATTCAACCAGACAACAGTTGATGAGAGATGTTATTAAAAAGCAAACAAGGATATATGATCCAGGATGGATCAGAGTTAACTGTTGGGTTTTGTTTATTCATGTCATAAGCTTCACAATTAAAATAAGACATACTATATAACAAAATTTAAAATATAAAACATCAGATTAAAATATGTACAAGTTAAACAGATCTTGCCCAGAAACTAGCAACATTAATTGCATTCTGTCGTGCTGCCATGAGCTCTTCAAGTGTACACCGATCAGGACACAAAGGGCAGGTATACGTATGTGTTGTTGTCTGCATGTCACCACAATCGCAAAGAGAAGAAGCTACCAGATAGTCCCATTTGTTCAGAGTGTCTCTGGATCTTGTTGTACCAATAGAACTCCACAAAAAACATATGGTTCTGAAACAGATTCCTGATATTTGTAAATTTAAAATCTTTAGTCATATCATAAACTTTCTTCTTCAGTCTTCTAAGATTGATGGTATCATATGCGGCTGTGAGATCTATGAATACAGCTCATGTTACATTGCCCTTTTAGAATCCATCTTCGATATACTGTGTTAAGTTCAGTATCTGTGCGGTGCAACTTTTTTCAGGGTGAAATCCAGTCTGCTGCAGTATGAGAAGGGGTTCTACAGCTACAGTGAGGCGATTTTGTATAATTCCTTCAAAGTTTTTGTAGGTATGGCACAAGAGAGAAATTGAACAGTAGGTCTAAGGGTTATTGACCTCTTTACCTGGTTTTAAAATGGCTACCACCTTAGCCTTTCACCAGACACTAGGAATCTTACATTGTTCCAAGCATTCATTAAACATTTCTAGTAGCCACTGTCTTGCATTCAGTCCAAATTGCTTTATCTGTTCAATAAGGATGTCATCCAAACCAGCAGCTTTCTGTGGCCTACTCTTAACCTTTCTCAGTTCTTCCACAGGGCACATGGCCTGGGAACAGAATGCAAAACTACATCAAGAGGTGTCAAACCTCAAAGCCGTTCTCAAAACATCAAAAAGGAATACTATTGGACACTGATGAACTGGTCAAGGGGGGAGGGCCAGAGAATGGGGAAAAGTACAGCCTTTGCACGGGAATACTCAGATCTAGCTTTACTCTTGCTGCAACAGCTTTACTTTAGTAAAAGAACCTTTCACTTCAAGCTAATGGAGTCGGGAGTCTTTCTTTCCTAAATGTCTAAGCCGGGACAGATCTGACATAATCTCTAGGGCAAGTTGGGTCATTATTCAGACAACTCAACAATCTTCATGCTTTGTGGCTACTTGTGCTCATGTCCAGTTCCTCTATTGTTTTAATCCAGCTTTCTCTCTTAGCTTCAGGTATAGAAGTAATTAACTACTGTCCTGCATTCACTGTGTCTTCTGCCATAGGATCAGCCTCAAAAAGAGCAAGATACTTTTGCAATTGGTCCTTTGGTTCTGCTATAAGGCCTTGAATATAGTTTGTTTTGCAGCCCTGTGGGACTGATAACTGGAAACATGTTTTAATGGCGTCCACAAATTTGTTGTAATAGCTCAGTTTAGGTATTGAGTAACAGCACTATCTAATAGACTCTGAAATTTAGGGCAATTGGCTTTTTTATATCTACGTATAAAGGGAATACTGTGAGGTTTTCATGTAAAAAAGGACTCCAAAATCTATTGATTAGTCTTAGCTAATTTAAACCCCATTGATTTCAATGAGCTACCTTAAGTATGAATAAGTCTTCAGAATAAAAAATCATTTAAACTTTAACTTAGTCTATAAAACTTTAAAATAACAAGTATAACCAAAATCTTTAAGGTCATGGAAGAAATATATTTTAAAAATCAGTGTCTTTGGTTAAATTTTAAAGTTTTGTTTATGAGACATTTTCAGAATACTTCTGAGACACATAGCTTTAAGTATTAAATTTACCTCTCTTCAGAGCTGTACAGACGAGCAAGCCCAAAATCTGCAAGCTTGATATGCCCTCTAGAGTAAATAGTAAATTTTGGTTAAATGTACAAATAGAAGAATATTTATTTATCAAATTGAGACACCATCTATCCCACTCTCAGAGCGTAATATCCATAACTATATTTAATTCAATTTTAATCTTGGATCCAGCATTGGACCCAGCCAAAATTCTTTGTAGTTCAATTGTCATTCATAAAATTCAAAGCCTAAGTTTTATTCTTCCTCCAGAAAAAGTTGTGTATTCATGATTTAAATGTTGCAAACATGCCGTCAAGAAACCAGAAAAATAAATCAAACATTAAAAAACCTAATATACTATACATCATTTTAATACTTATAAACATTTTACTGTTATGTTGTAAGATTAACACCATAAATTAGACTGATTTCTACAATAAAATGCTGCAGTTGGCAATATTTGTAACATCTACATGCCATTTTTCAACTAGATTCTCAAACTGCTATGTAACAAACACTAATTTAAAAGCACATAAAATACAAATAAAATAAATAACTGCAGTAGAGCAGGAAAGGTTAACTTCCCAAAACTTACTGTAACAGTCTTATTGTATAAATCATGGATGGTGGAATAATCAAACCAACTCCCAGTAGCCTCAACCAGGATAGGTGTTGGTGAACAATACCAGAAATGGTACTTTGGCATATGTTCCTCACTCCTAGCGTGAGCACTGGGGGACTGCAAGTTGTTCTCTATAAACATGACCATTTAAAGGTAAAGGTAAATGTTTCCCCTGTCCAGTCATGTCGGACTCCAAGGGGCAGTGCTCATCTCTGTTTCTTAGCTGAGGGAGCAAGTTTTTTTTTTTAAAAAAAAACAAGTTTTATTGGTTTTTCTCCCCCCCCCCCCATTCACCCACATCTTTTTTGAACAGAGTATTGGCCATATCTTATCTTATACAATTAATCAAATTCAAATACATTTTACTCAATTACAGTTTTTGCCAAAATATCCCCCCCTTTTTTATCATGTCTCAATATTTCTATGCTTACTTACATAAACAACATCTTCATTTGCCCTTAAATTCTAATTATTGCTATTTATTCATATTTGTTCTCTTTTATTCTTTAAACAATTCATTCTATATTTGTTCGGGTTGCCTTTCTTCCATTTCATCTTTTTTATTGTACAGCAATCTTTCTCCTCAAACCTACCACCTCTCTTTTTTCTTTCCTTCTTACTTTCTCTTCCCCTCCTCTTCTTCTCCTCTCTACTTCCCCTTCCTTTCTCCTTCTCCTCCTCCCTCTCTTACCCTCACTCCTACTCTTAATTCCCCTTCCCTTCCTTCCTCCCTTCTCTTCTTTCCAAGGGAGAAAGTGTTGTCCGAAGACACTTTCGTGGTCATGTGGCCAGTATGACTATATGCCAAGGTGCATGGAACACTGTTACCTTCCCACCAAAGTGGTACCTATTTATCTACTTGCATATGAGAATGGAAAACACAGTTCCACTACTCAAATGTATAGATCCAGTACATGGAGAAGTCTTATTTTTGTCCTAATAAAATGCTTTCCATTGAGGACCTGTATACTGCAAGAGCCAGAAAGAGGGCTGTGAAAGTATCTACAGAACCCTCACATCCTGGACATAAACTGTTTTAACTTCTTCCCTCAAGATGATGCTATAGGGCATTGCACGCCAAAACAACCAGGCACAAAGAGAGTTTTCCCCTCCATGCTATCACTCTGCTAAACAACTAATTCCCACAACACTGTCTATGTCCTAGGATGTCAAACCACCAAATAGGGCTGTATTAACCTATGATCATTCTCGTCTTTTAATCTTTCCTATTACCTATTTCCTTAGCTTTTTATGACTATAACTGTTGTTTGTATCGCATGATTTATGTTGATTGCCTTTATTTGGAATCCTATTATGATTTATGTTGTTTGCATATTTAGTATCCTATGACTATCACTGAAATTGTATCTTATGATTTATGATTATTGTATTTTATGATTATGATCATGATTTATCACTTGTTGCTTGTATATACACTAATAGGTTATGCACAAGAGACAAAATTCCTTGTGTGTCCAATCACACTTGGCCAAAAAAGAATTCTATAATTTATTGATTCTATGGGAGACATATACATCTTTAATCTTAAAATTATAGCACAGGATCTCTGTTGAAGACTTTTGGGTTGCATATAGCCTAAAAGTACTCTGATTAAAATAATTAGAACTTTAGTTGTGACTTAAGTCACATTGCTTTCAATATGACTATTCCAAACATACAGTAAGTAAGCCTGGAATGAACTCTAGGTACATATTAGTTATGCATTCAAACAGATGAAATGTTGAGGTCAGTATTGAACAAATATTTTTCATTATCTCCAGCAGGTTTAACTAAAAAGCACCCTACCGATGTCAATAAAAATGTTATCATCTGAAGATGAATTTATAAACTATTTTATCAAATATTTCTATTTCTAAATTTTGGAAATATAATTTTTGTAAAACTGGATGCATACCTGTTGTTTAGTAAGATGTTAGAACATTTAATATCTCGATGTAAGAAATTCTTCTTATGGCAGTAATCTAAGCCTTCCATCAACTGCTTCATGAAAGATTTAATATGACTTTCATCAAAATGAACCAAGCCAGACTCCAGAAGCCCCATTAGATCATGATCCATATATTCAAATACAAGGTAGAAAGCACCTGGAAAAAATGATAATTTTATATCTAGCTAAATTTTAAAGAATGCCATTGCTTATTCAGACTATAGCAATAAATCTTGCTTAGTTAACAGAGTTCATACACATATTGTTCCATTTGTTTAGTACAGGTTTCGGCAACCCGCGGCCCCAGAGCCTCATGTGGCTCTTTGACCCCTCTCCTGTGGCTCCCTGCCAACCCGGTCATGTGACCTGCTCTCTGCCCCGAGAAGGCGCAAGCCTCTCTGCAGAGCCGTGTGGCTGAAGCGCCCCTAGCATTTTCTCTGCACTGCCCGCAACCAGCTTTTTGCGATTCTGCATCCTTCACGGACAGCTCAGCGCCAGCCGTGGCCCCCTTCGTGTTGGCTCAGGAAGGAGGGTAATGGGGAGGAGCAGCCGCCACCACCGCCGGATGCAGGGAGGGAACAGCTCTGGCTCTCCTGCGCAGCACGGCTTTCCTGTGCTGCGCAGCACAGTCAGCTACTCACCTCACTGCACAGTAGTGGCAGCAAGAGAGTAGTTGCCATCCCCGCCGCTGTGATCCCGGCCCAGGAGGGTATCCCGCTTGTGCACGCGCAAGAAAGAGATGAGAGAGAGGAAAGGGGAGAAAAAGAGAGAAATGAGAAAATGATGGAGGGAGAAAATGAGAGAGGGGAAAGAGAGAAACAAATGAGAGTGTGAAGGGGGAGAGAGGAGAGAGAAATGAGCAAGAGCTGGAGAGAGAGGGAAAAGAGCAGGGAAACAAATGAGAGAGGGAGGGAGAAAGAGAGATGAGAGGGAGGGAGGGAGGGGGAGGGAGAGAAAAAGATGAGAGAGGGAGAAAGAGAGAGAGAAAGAGAAAGATGAGAGGGAGGGAGGGAGAAAGAGATGAGAGGGAGAAAGAGATGAGAAAGAGAGGGGGGAGAGAGAGGGAGGGGGAGAGAGAAAGGGAGAAAGATGAGAGATGAGAGAGGGGGAGAAAAAGAGAGATGAGAGGGAGGGAGAGAGAGAAAGAGATGAAAGGGAAAAAGAGATGAGAGGGAGAGAGATAGAAAGAGATGAGAGAGAGAAAGAGAGACAGAGAGACAGAGCGAAAGAGAGAGACACAGATATACCTGTCTCCCATAGAAAACACTGGGAGCCACAAAACCTGGGTAGGTGTGGCTGGGGTGTGTGTCATGTAACTGGGTGGGAGTGAGTGATGTTGAGTTGGCCACGCCCACCCAGGTTTTGTGGCTCCCTGTGTTTTGTTTTCTGTGGGAAACGGGTCCAAATGGTACACACAACACTTTGTATGAAGGGAGGGGACAGTTCACGTTTAAATGTCTTTATCTCAACAATCATCTTTAAATACTATGTGGAAACAATACAAAATATTTTCTGATTTGAAGGTTTATTTATAAAGTCACAATAAAATGGTCAAATTAAAAAAGGAAATATGTATTTGTGAGATGAATTGTGAGATGGCGTGATCAGTAGAAAAAGGAGAAGGGGCCACATTAGTACCCATTGGCTGGATACTATAAAGGATGACCATGCCGGATATAAAGGAGGCAGTGTGAGACAGAGGGGCATGGAGGGTGCTGATCCATAGAGTGGCTGAGGGTTGGTCATGACTGAATGGCTGACGACAACAAGATGGATGAAAAGAAAATGAGTTAAAATAACAGGTAATCCTGAAGTTGCAACCACTCATTCAGCAACCGTTCAAAGTTACAATGGAGCTGAATGAGTGGTACTTACAACTGGTCCTTGGAGGTTCTGGCCATGGCAGAACCCCTGCGGTCACATGATTGTGATTCAGGCACTTAGCAGCCAGCTCACATTTACAATGGTTGCAGCACTCCATGGTCACACGATCGTCTTTTGCAATCTTCCCTGCCAGCTTCCCACAAGCAAAGTCAATGGGGAAGCAGGCAGAGAATATTGCAAGTCACTTCCACCACTTTTTCGCCCAGGGTGCCCAGTTGTGGGAATCCCCCCATACCACGCACCTACCAGTGGCCCCTGCTGGCCCACCCACAGCCCCCAACTCCCCTGCAGTCACCAACACACCCACACTTTGTAACTGTTCTGTCTGAAGGTTGCTAACACACATACACAAACACAGAACTTTAGAACAGGGGTCCCCAACCTCTGGGCCGTGGCCCACTGGTGGGCTGTGAGGTGTTTGCAACCAGGCTGCGGAAAATTGCTCGAGCAGTGGGTGAGCACATGCATGCATGCTCCATTTGCGTGCGCGGCTGGCACATGTGCCCACCGCTTGTGCAAATAGAGCTGTACGCACACGCTTGCTGACAGCTCGCATGGAACAATCCCCTCTGTCTCTTCCAACACCGGTCCACAAAGCTGGAAAGGTTGGGGAACTCTGCTTTTTGACCCCATCCCATTGGGTTCACAACCCCTAGTGATCACAGAAAAGGAAGTGCAAGACCTATTTCACAGACAAAAGCCAGGAAAAGCTCCAGGCCCAGACAAGATAACTCCTTGCTTAAAAGTCTGTGCTGACCAATTGGCCCCCATCTTCACCCGTATCTTCAATAAATCACTAGAGATGTGCTATGTTCCTTCTTGCTTCAAGCGCTCTACTATCATCCCAGTGCCGAAGAAGCCCACCATCAAGGAACTGAACAACTACAGACCAGTTGCTCTAACATCTGTAGTCATGAAAACCTTTGAAAGGCTAGTGCTGTCCCACTTGAAAACCATCACGGATCCGCTGTTAGACCCCTTACAATTTGCATACCGAGCAAATAGATCGACAGATGATGCTGTTAATATGGCTCTGCACTACATCCTACATCTTGAATCTCCAAAGACCTACGCAAGGGTCCTCTTTGTAGACTTTAGTTCAGCATTCAATACCATCATTCCAGACACACTTCTAACTAAGCTAAATTAGCTACAGGTACCTGAACACACTTGTAAGTGGATCATAAGCTTCCTAATAAACAGGAAGCAGCAGGTGAAGCTAAGCAGAATCGCATCAGATACCTGTACAATTAGCACAGGGCCCCCCCAAGGCTGTGTGCTCTCCCCACTTCTCTTCTCTCTGTATACCAATGACTGCATCTCTAATGATCCATCTGTTAAACTACTGAAGTTCGCAGATGACACAACAGTGATCGGTCTCATTCAAGACAATGATGAATCCGCATATAGACGGGATGTTGAACAATTAGCCTCGTGGTGTGACCAGTGTCAGCCCTTTAAGGCTGCCATAAAGAGGAGGAGATGAGGCTTGAACTTTTACCTACTTATTTTTCTCTGTAGATAGGGTCGCTTGGAGATGGGATGGGAGGGGGGAATTCCTGGGTTTGGAGGCAGGAGCTGAGAAGATTGAGCTGGAAGATGGCCAATAAGAAGATGAGGTTTGGGGGAATGGAAGGGGAAGGTTTTGGGGTCAGAGGGTTAGTATTGGCTACGATGAAGTTGGGACCAGATCTGTCGTTCTCAATAAATGAAATATTTCAGCAAAGACTAATTGCTTGGGAGTGCAATTTATTTGAGATGACATCGGAACCTGACAACCGGAACAATCTGGAACTGAACACACTCAAAACCATAGAAATTGTGGTAGTGTCAGCTTTGGAAGCCATATTAGGCTGGAAGCTTCAATGCTGCCCCCTCCTACTTTCCCACACATGAGGAGGGCTGGAACGCTGACAGGTAGACTTTAGGAGAAACCCTTCCATATTTCCACCTCTCACAATACTAGACAACACAGTATTAACAGTAGAGACCTTCACATTTCTAGGTTCTACCATATCGCAAGATCTAAAATGGACAGCTAACATCAAAAACGTCATCAAAAAAGCACAACAAAGAATGTTCTTTCTGCGCCAACTCAGAAAGCTCAAACTGCCCAAGGAGCTGCTGATACAGTTCTACAGAGGAATTATTGAGTCTGTCATCTGCAACTCTATAACTGTCTGGTTTGGTTCTGCAACCCAACAAGACAGACACAGACTTCAGAGGATAATTAGAACTGCAGAAAAAACAATTGCTACCAACCTGCCTTCCATTGAGGACCTGTATACTGCACGAGTCAAAAAGAGGGCTGTGAAAATATTTACAGACCCCTCACATCCTGGACATAAACTGTTTCAACTCCTACCCTCAAAACGATGCTATAGAGCACTGCACACCAGAACAACTAGACACAAGAACAGTTTTTTCCTGAATGCCATCACTCTGCTAAACAAATAATTCCCTCAACACTGTCAAACTATTCACTAAGTCTGCACTACTATTAATCTTCTCATCGTTCCCACCACCCATCTCCTTCCACTTATGACTGTATGACTGTAATTTTGTTGCTTGTATCCTTACGATTTATATTGATATTGTTTCCTGATTGCTTATTTGTACCCTATGACTATCATTAAGTGTTGTACCTTATGATTCTTGATGAACGTATCTTTTCTTTTATGTACACTGAGAGCATATGCACCAAGACACATTCCTGTGTCCAATCACACTTGGTCAATAAAAAATTCTATTCTATTCTATTCTATTCTATTCTATTCTATTCTATTCTAT
>WNWU01013310.1:1057561-1112550 GCA_012654045.1 Ptyas mucosa | reverse complement strand
ATTCTATTCTATTCTATTCTATTCTATTCTATTCTATTCTATTCTATTCTATTCTATTTAGAAGCAGGAATACTTACTGCAATTCAGTAAATGTCCTTCCCCTTTGTTTCACAAGAAGCCTAATTGAGGAACATTGCTCTGCTCACTTCTGTATGTGCCTAGATCTGGGGCTTGGGGGATGTGCCTCATCATCTGACTGTTTCAGCTGAACAGAAGATGCCTGATGTATCTGTCTCCACTCTAAAAGGTCAGAAAGGATCTGGGTGGTGTAGAACTGGTTCCAAAGCAAAAGCAGACTTTATAGCCTCAAAAGCTTCTTGAATCTTTTGAGTGCAGTTAAATGGTATCTTCTTTCTTAGAACACACATCAGAGGCACTTAGAGAGTAGCAAAGTTTGGGATGAAAGTTCAATAATAATTTGCACACCCCAGGAACCATTGCATATCCTTGACCCTTCATGGAGCCTGCCAGGAAACAATTGTCTCTGACTTATTTGGGTCCATGGCAATGCCAGCTGAGGAGATGCAATGACCCAGAAAGTCAATTGTGATTTCGTCAAACTTACATTTTTCTAGCTTGGCAAATAACTGATGTGCATGAAGACACTGCAACACCAAATGAACATGTTGGAAGTGCTCAGCAGGCAAATCTGAATATACAAATATATACAATATATTGTTGAGATAAGGCAATTGTCTAAAAGGTCTCAAAAAATGTAATTCATAAGATGTTGAACGACCCTGGAAGTATTAGATAGGCTAAAGGGCATGACCAAAATGGCCATAGTAAGTACAAAAGGCGGTCTTCTATTTGTCTCCTTCACAAATTTGCACCAGGTTGTAAGCACACCATTCATGCAACTTGAGTGTACACCTTGGCTGTACAAAGATGTTCCACAAGTTTTGTGATAAGAGGTAGAGGATAGCAGTTCTTTGTAGTGATCAAGTTTAGGGGTCTAAATTCATTGCACAGTTGTAAGTTTCCCTGATTGATTTATTTTTTTACAAATAACAATGGAGCAGCAGCTGGAGATGTAAATGGAAGGATAAACCTCCTTTTCAAATTCTTATCTATGAAGTCTTGAAGAGTGGCTAGTTTGGGTTCTGAAAGTGAATACAAATACCTGACTGGAACCAAATCAATTGGATAATCATAGAGTCTATGAGGAGGCAGTTGATCCACTTCTTTTTCACTGAATATATCCTGATAGTCAGCATACTTGGTGGGTAAGGCTGGGCAAGATTCGTTGGTGAGCTTGGCTGCTAAAGTCTATATCAGAGGTGGGTTTCAGCAGGTTCTGACCAGTTCTGGAGAACCGGTAGCAGACATTTTGAGTAGTTCGGAGAACCGGTTGTAAAAATTCTGACTGGCCCCGCCCCCATCTATTCTCTGCCTCCCAAGTCCCAGCTGATTGAGAGGAAATGGGGATTTTGCAGTATCCAGAGTGGGGTGGGAATAGAGATTTTACAGTATCCTTCCCCTGCCATGCCACGCCCACCAAGCCATGCCACGCCCACCAAGCCACACCCACAGAACCAGTAGTAAAAAAATTTGAAACCCACCACTGCTCTATATGCAAGGTCACACAAATTCTGCAACCAGGCGCTTTAAACAATATGGTATGCAGTTCATGAGCTTGAAGCCATTCCAACCCTAAAACCAGAGGAAAATGGGGTGTGGATGCTAAGTAGAACTTTAACTGTTCTTGATGTTGACACATACACATGCAAAGATTGAGTGTGAACTTGACTACCAGTTCTGAATGTATTTTCAACCACCAGCAGAGGTTGAATAGCAAGGCTGGGTATTCCTTAGTCTTTAGCAAATTTTAAGTCCATAAAATTGGCAGTTGCTCCAAGTCAATTATGACTTGAGAATTTCTGAATTGCCAGGGAGGTTCTTGTGCCATCTTCACTTGGACAATTAACCACAAAAACAGCTGTCTGAATATGAATACTGGTAATCAACAGAGAGTCAAAAAGAATGTTAATCTAGCTATATCTAGTTCTACTACTGTAAACCATGATTTGTGGGTGGTTGACAGTGGAGCATCGCAGTCTATCACTAGAAGTAAAGAGAGGTTTGTAAACATGACTAATAGTAAACAACATGTATCATTAGCCAATGGATGGGAAATGAAAGCATCTGGAGAAGGTATTGCATATTGTTCATGTATAAATGAGCAGTTACCAATGTTGTATATACCTAAACTAAAATTCAACTTGCTATCTGTAAAAACATTGATAAAAGTTGGATTTGTAGTAACCTTTAGGGGAGATACATGTTTGATAGAAAAGAATGGTACAAGTGTTACTGCAGTTAGAGAGCGATTTGTTTGTTTTAAAAGATGATTCATTACTCGTGGCTAATGCTAACTCAGTTTATGATAATATGAAGCCACATGATGAATGTATTCATTTGCTTCATAGACGTTTGGGACATATAAACTTTAAGGTGTTAAAAAGAACTGTAGAATTATCTGAGGGGATAAAATTAAAATCTTGTAAAAAAACCTCAATTGTAATGCATGTAACCAAGAAAAGAGCAAGGTAACCCCTGCAAACAGAGTCAATGAATTTACAACTAATGAGCCATTGGAGGTAGTGTTTGCTGATATCATTGGACCTAAAAAACCTAGTTTAGGTGGAGCCTGTTATATATTAAGCATAATAGATCATTTTTCTCGTTATGGTTTCTGTTACCTAATGAAAACTAAATCAGAAACATTTCAGCATTTGTCAAACTGGCTGAAGTTTGTTGAAAGAAAACAGAAACATAAGGTGGTTTGCTTGGTAACTGATAATGGTACTGAGTTTACCAATATAAAATTAGAAACTGTTACGGGAGGCAGGTATCGAACATAAGCGTTCTGCCCCTTATAGACCGCAACATAATGCTTATATAGAACGCAGAGGACAAACACTGCAGGCTATGGCTAGAACCATGTTATCTGATTCTGGTTTGCCTGAGACACTCTGGGGTGAAGCAATAATGTGTGCTAACCATGTTTTGAATAACGTAGTTAATTCAACAACTGGTGAATTACCATTCACACGTTGGCATGGTAGAAAACCAGAGCTAAGCTATTTGCATACATTTGGAGCTCCAGCATGGGTTCATATTCCCTCGCAATTAAGGCGAAAGAGACAACAAAGAGCAAAGAAATTGTTTTTTGTTGGTTATGAATCTAACCACAGGTGATTTAGATTTTGGGCACCAGGTACCACTAGTGTCTATTGTAGTGCTAGTGCTAAGTTCCTGGAGCATGTTGGTTGGAATAAGCTTGAGCAAGGAGGTTACAAAAAAGAGGATAGTATTATTATTGATACACAAATATTCAATGATACCCCTGAGGATGAAATAGCTGATGTAGAACCTATTACTGTAAAGGAAGATGAAGTTTTAGGGGAGGAAGGAGATGAGGCACCAGCTACGAATTCAGAGTTACCTAGACGATCAACTCGGGTTAGACATCCAGATATCAAGCTAGTGTGGTATGTCAGGTTAATATAGAGCCTTCTAACGACATATGAGCCTTGGTAGTACAGTGGACTAAAGCACACTGTTATTAACACCAGCTGCTTGCAATTACTGCAAGTTCGAATCTCACCAGGCTCAAGGTTGACTCAGCCTTCCATCCTTTCTAAGGTAGGTAAATTGAGGACCCAGTTTGTGGGGGCAATAAGCTGACTTTGTATAAAATATACAAAGTATGAAGGCTATTGCTTAGCACATTGTAAGCCGCCCTGAGTCTCCGGAGAAGGGCGGCATATAAATCATTTTTTTTAAAAAAAAAGACATTAAATTATATCCTGCAAAGGATCAAGTAGCTTGGAAGGAAGCTATGGATAAAGAACTTAAATCGTTGACCGAGTTAGATGTGTATGAGAATGTTAAGTTACCACCAGGAGAGGTTCAATTGGTTGTAAGTGGGTTTATAAACTAAAAACTAGTGTAGATGGAACTGTTACACATAAGGCAAGGTTAGTTGCTAAAGGTTTTTCTCAGTCTAATAAAGACTATGATGAAGTTTATGCACCTAGTTTAAGAGCGACCACATTGCGAACAGCGTTAGTGTGGGCAGCTAAGAATGACTATAGAATTAATCATATAGATGTTGAAACTCCATATTTACATGCACCTTTACAGCACACTATCTATACGAAAAAGCCACTAGGTTTAAGAACTGATGAAAAAACTGATTGCTGGAGACTAAAGAAAAGTCTTTATGGTTTAAAGCAGTCAGGTTATGAATGGAATAGATGTATAGTAAATGAATTAAAGGCTATGGGTTTTGTTGCTGGTATAGCAGATCAATGTTTATTTAAACGAGAGAAAGATGGTTTGGTTTCTCTTTTACTCTTGTTTACTGATGACATAGCAATTGTTACAAAAACTGAACAGGAAGCAACATAACTTATTTCTTTGTTGCAGAATAAATTCAGAATTAGAAATTTAGGTGAAATCAAGCACTATTTGGGTCTTGATATTGTAAAAACTAAGAGAGGGTACAAACTGTCACAAGCTACGAAAGTTAGCCAATTGCTTAAAGGTTGCAATATGGAACTATGTAAGCCTGCTAAGACACCAATGAGTCAGGATTTTAAGCATGGTAATATTCAAAGTCCTGTATTTGACAAGGAAATATATCAATCCTTGATTGGTAGTCTGTCTATCTTATATTAGTAATTGGTCTAGGGGCTAGGCCAAATATATCCTATAGCTGTGATGGTGAACCTGTGGCACGCGGAGCCATATCTGAGGGCACACGAGCGTTGCCCTAGCTCATCTCCAGCACACATGTGCCCGCCGGCCAGCTGATTTTCGGGCCTTCCGGGCCCACCGGAAGTCGGGAAATGGGCTGTTTCCGACCTCCGGAGGGCCTCCAGGGGGGTTCAGGAAGGCTGTTTTTGCCCTTCCCAGGCTCCTAGAAAGCCTCTGGAGCCTGGGGAGAGTGAAAAATGGGCCCACTGTGCCATCACGTGCCAAAAGCGGGGGGAGCACACGCACGTGCGCAGGAGGGTGGGGCACGGGTGGGCATTGAATTATGTGGGCATGCACACGCATGATCCCCCTGCTCTCCCCCCGCTGGCACGCAACAGCAAAAAGGTTAGCCATCACTGTCCTATAGTGTAAATCAACTGTCTAGGTATAACGCTGAACCAACTGAAAGGCATTGACAAGCTACTAAGCGAATACTTAGGTATTTGAAACAAACAATGCATTATGCGTTATATTTGGAGCCTAGTAATGATCTTGTATTAACTGCATATGCTGATGCAAGTTTTGCAAGTGATTTACCTACACGGAAATCAACATCGGGTATTGCAATACTGTTAGGTAATGCTTTAATAGGCTGGAAATCCATCAGGCAAAAGCACATTAGTTTAACAACTATGGAAGCTGAGTTTTCCTGTTTATCTTTGATGTGCACAGAACTAGTATATTATAAACAACTGTTATCAGATATAGGCTTAACTGTAAACGATCCATTTGTAGTTTATGAAGATAATCAAGCTGCAATTAAAATGGCAACTAATTTAGCTGTAAGGACACGATCTAAGCACACTGATATCACAACTCAGTGTTTCTGTGTATTGACAGTGCTTATTCACAAACACCCTCAGCCATTTTCTCATGTGCACAACCTTGTTACTCAAGGGTTACTCTGCGCATATTCCTTAACAAGAGTAACATCTTTACATAGAACCTGGGCTTGAGCTGTGATAATTTGTACCTGATTCAGTAGCCCTTATGAACCAGGCAGGATCTGTTTCCTAAACTCACTGAAGATGGTTTCTTGACAGGGCATGTGGCAGACAAGTGTCTTTGGCCTCCACAGTATAAATGTAGTCCCTCTTGGAGCCTTCTGGACATTTCTGCCTCAGTTAATTGTGGGCGTGCACCCCCAACCTGCATGGGTTCCTCTGTTCAAGTCCTTTCAGGTTTGGGTGTTGGCAAAAGAATAGCAAACTTGGTAACAGGCTGGTATCCTTTCTAGCTTTTCTTTACTGTAGCCACCCATCTGTTCATAGACAGAGCTGTAGAAGTCCTTCCAGGGTATCTGGGCATTCAGTTCTCACTCATCTATAATTTCATTAGCCAACTCATCCTGGAACTGATCAATCAAGGCTGCTTCATTCCATGTGAAATGTTGGGCAATCGATTTGTCTCAGTTCCCAAAGGTGATGGTTAGTTATTTGTGCTTTCAATTGGTCAGAATACATGGCTTCTAATGCTGGCTAAATTCAACAAAGTAATCAAATAAAGGATTCTACTGTACTAAGAACAGTATAACTCAGGGGTGGGCAAATGTGGCTCTTTTACAACCTGTGGACTTCAACTTCCAGAATTCCTGAGACAGCTAAGCTGGCTCAGGAATTCTGGGAGTTGAAGTCCACAGGTTGTAAAAGAGCCACATTTGCCCACCCCTGGTATAACCCACTTAGTAGCTGCTCCATTCAGTAAACTGATGACAAACCAAACTTTCACTTTGTTGGGAAGTCTTCAGCTATCAGACTCATATATAAATGACACTGAGCCCAGAAAGGTAGAAAAGTGAAATAAAGTTCCATCAAACTTTTCTGGGCAAGCAAAAGCATAATTCTGATTTGGGTGGGGGGTGCTGAGTTGGGTTGGCTGAGGCTCCACTGCTTGCAATTGAGCAAGTAAGGCAACCTGCTGAGTTAACTGAGCATTTTCAATCACCAGTTGTTCCACAGTGTTATTTTAATGTTTCTTCCAAGAAAAAAACAAACGTTTACTCTTACTTAAGAGCTAAGAAAGTTGGAGACAAACTGTTCTGTTTCAAAGTTGCTGACACACACACGCACACAGTACTTTACAAGCAGGAACATTTAGTGTAGTTTAGGCAGTTAACAGTAGACAGGTATGTGATTCAAATGCCTAGAAAAGAATGCTTGCCTAAAGGGAGCAAATACACTCCAAGAAGCAATAGTGTAGTCCAGAGATGTACTAAAAGTTACAGGATGCCAAATCAGTTAGTCAGCCAATCCAAGGGTCAAGAGGCACAAATACATTCAAGAGGCAGGAACAAATTCAAAACCTGGATAACTCAACAGCTGTCTCCAACAAGGATTACAAGCACAAAGGCTAACTAAATCTGTCTGCAGCCAACTGGCTGCAATTACCTGATGCCTTGCCCTTTGCTTTGCAAGAAGCCTCACTGAGGAACATTGCTCTGCTCACTTCTGTATGCACCTAGACCTGGGGTTTGGGGGTTGCGCCTCATCAACTGGCTGCTCCAGCTGAGCAGGAAATGCCTGTGACTGATCAGTCTTAATTGAATCCTGGTTTACTGATTCCTCAGGCTGAAAATTCTGAAGCACAGCTAAAGCAACATTGTCAGATTCAAGGTCAGAGTCAGACTTTGAATCATGGCTCATAACAGTAGCCCCTTCCCACGTCATCCATGCACACTCCCTCACTCCATAGTGCCTGCCCACAGCACTACCTGGGACTCCTGCCTATTCCTGCTTAAAGGCCCACACAGTCCTGGGGTGCCAATGGCAACTGGAACTGCCATTGCTAAGTAATGCAGTTATGTGATGTCACACTTTACAATAGCATTGCTTCAGGACAGAAATTCTGGTCCCAATTTATTTATTTAGAAGATTTATACGGCCACCCACTCACTCTCAGTTACTCTGGGTGGCTTACAAACAATAAGAGCCTTGGTAGTACAGTGGACTAATGCACACTGTTATTAACACCAGCTGCTTGCAATTACTGCAAGTTCGAATCTCACCAGGCTCAAGGTTGACTCAGCCTTCCATCCTTTCTAAGGTAGGTAAATTGAGGACCCAGTTTGTGGGGGCAATAAGCTGACTTTGTATAAAATATACAAAGTATGAAGGCTATTGCTTAGCGCATTGTAAGCCGCCCTGAGTCTCCGGAGAAGGGCGGCATATAAATCAAAATTTTAAAAAAAATAATCAAAAAATAAATAAAAAACTCAATATAAAAAGAATAAAAACAATAACCCCCACCCCCCTGGCTACAACAAGCAATTGCCATTGTAACCCGAGGACTACCTGTAGGTTAATATCAAATAGGGTAAAGTTTGTGTATTTCATTCATTCATTCTCTATAGCTGCTCAACTCAGCCAAGTGACTATGGGTGGCTTATAATTCTAAAATAATATCAATAAAGGAGAATATTTATAGCTCAGGGTTGAAATAAGGAGTCCTTGATGCTCTCTGAGCTTGGTTGTTTTCTTGCAGACATTTCATTACCCAAACTAGTTATCATCGGTGCATTTGAGTAATCTGCAAGAAAACAACCCAAGCTCAGACAGCACCAAGGATTCCTCTAAAATAATAAAACAATTAACCTTTGAAACAGTAACGTCATCCAAAAATAAATAAATGCAGTCAAGATAATTAACATAAAAGCCAAGAAACACCTTCTGAGCCACAGGCCCGAGTACATAGCCAATTTTTTAAAGCCTTGTGAAAGGCCAACAGGGTTGGGGCCATTCTAATCTCCAAGGCAGGGGCTATAGCAGAAAAATCCCATCTTCTAGTTCCCATCAGTTGACACTCTGGCTGACAGGATCTACAGCATGCCCAATCTGTTGGGTTGAGTTGAACGGGTAGAAACTCTTGGAAAAAGATGGTCCTTCAAGTAACACAGTCCCAAGCCATGTAGGGCTTTAAAGGTGATAACCAACACTTTGAATTGCACCTGGAAACACACTGGCAACCAGTGCAGCTCATGTAGTAGTTATGTTACATGTGCCGTAGAGCCAGCACCATTTACTACCCATACAGCTGCATTTTGCACTAGTCGAAGTTTCTGAATGCTTTTCAAGGGCACCTCCATGTAGAATGCATTGCAGTAATCTAAGCGAGAGGTTACAAGGGTATGGATGACAGTGAGCAGACCCTCACAGTACAGGAATGGGCGCAACTGGCACACTACCTGAAGGTGTGCAAAGGCTCACCTAGGCAAAGTTGTCACCTTATCTTCAAGCAGGAGCTGTGGGTCTAGGAGGATCCCCAGATTGTGCACCAGGTCTCTTTGCAGTAGTGCCACCCCATCCAGAGCTAGAGATATAAGGGCCTTGTCTCTCTGTTTTACACATAGAGACACATACAGAGCAATAGCAAGACAGTAAATAACACTGTAAAGATAATAAAATACAGGACATTAAGGATATTGTTATTTTCAAGTTTGAATACTAACTCAAATTCTAATCTATTTCTCCAGTTTCTGCAATTTAAAATTCTGGACAATTTTAACCAAAAATAGTTCACCCAAACCATGATTTCCACAAATTCCAAACATTAGGAACTAGGATTAATTGCTTTTTTCACAATAATGTATTAAAAGAGAGCCACAATTCCCCCCAGTCCTACCACACCCACTCATACTCCATTTTGGAGAGAAATGTTTGGGGGGCAAATCCTAGGCCGTCTGAAAACATCATTTTCCTATTTTACTAAAGATATGCCTATGAATTTACCACAAACTTTGCCAATCTTTGATTTATTCAAAAACAGGTGCATAAGTACAAGTTGACAACATATGCTTTCAGTGTGCACAATTTAGACAAACACTAGAATTTTATCCAAATAATTAAGTCAGAATGATCTCTTCCAGGAATAGTTCAGCAAATACATATTTAAGAAACTGATTTTGCACCTTATATTTTCCTTTGTACTTCCATTAAACAGACCTGGGAGGCACAACCAAGACTGTGTTCCAACTTCAGGGGACTCTGTTGTAAACATATGTATGAAAGGTACAAGCCATAGCAAATATCAGGTTTGCAGAGTCCTATCACTCCCTCCAGATGCCCAAGAGGAAGCAATTGGAAGCTTTTACTTCCACTCTTAATTAACAGTTCTGGGTCTGGAAAATAAAATACAATTAATTTTAACCAAAATTATTTAAAGAGACACAGATTTCCTATAGCAGAATACTTGAAATATCCCAAGTTTTGTTGTATTTGGACCATGGAACACAAAAGGTGCACAGTTCCACTGATTATAATTTGAATGGTATGAAACAATAGTTAATAGTTTATTAGCATAGACAACATATCAAATTTTAGTTAATCAGAAGTAGAGATGTTTAAAATATTTTGAGCTCTAACACTTGTTGCTTGGAACAAAAGTCAGTTAACCTTGGAACAAAAGTCAGTTAACCTTAGAACAAAACACCCTTGTTCAAAAAGGTTTGACAAAATCCTTTGTTCCCAACTGAAGACAAAACAGGGTTATTTCAAGTATTGTTTCAAGAGTCTGGCATCCTATGATCAGTTGGTTGCTTTAAAAGTTAAAACTACCCTAAGTTTGTTTAAATCAGTAAAGTACCCTGGATCTGGTTCTATCCCTGTAATAAATGGCTGAGACCACATAAGGAAAGAGGAATGGAGGTGAGGAAAAAGAAACAGTTACAGTACTTAAAGCATGCACACAGACGGACATTGTTATAGGTGTGCCATTGACTTCCTTAGTCATCAAGGGGGTTGTGTCATACCCATCAGAGCCTGAATCTATGGAGGAAGACGAGCTGGAACTGGAGCTGACAGAGATTGAGGGGGCGGCTTCGTTGTAATATGGGGAGGAGCAGGCCCAGTCAGGGCAGGGCCTTTCAGGATTGGGACGGCTTGTAGGCAAGGAGGAACGGGGGCAGGATGACCAAGAGAGGCTAAGCAGTGAACATGAGAGACAGAGCTCAGGCGATGAGCAAGGACCACCCCCTCCTGATCCTTGAGCACGGAGAGTGGAGAGAAGGCGAGAACAGTGCAGACTGAGCCGACTACTCGGGAGGAGAGCGCCCCACCCCTCTCCACAAGGCACACCTGGGGACTGAGAGTTAAGGAGATGCTGTGGGGAGGGGCATTTGTCGGGAACAAATGCTGAATTCATGGAGGGTTATGTGCTGTTGCCGACGGATGTTTCCTGGACTTCTTGCTTTATTTCTTGCTTCTTGGATTAATTGCTTTGTTCCTTTGCTTCCTGGACTAATTGACTTATTCCCTTGCCCTGCTGGATTTCTTGTTTTGCAGCAGTTGTGCTCACAGCGTTGTGCTAGACTACTTGCAGCCAGAGGCTGCTGGAGGTGTGTGTGTGTGCCATCACTTTGCTCTGGGATTTGCCAGAAACGTGGGAGTGTTTGGGGAACATTTGGAGCAATAAAAAGGCAGTTTGAACTGTCAGCTGACTGTGTTGCCTCTGTGCCGTGCCCTGGATCATCACAGGTTGTTTGTGTAGACTAGCCAGAAAAAAACCCACAAAGCATGTTTGAATGGCTGGTTCTACTGTTTCCTACAATAATTTTTTACGTTTCAAAAACTCTCCCCTTAGACCACTTTTGTGTAGATAAGCTGATAGAAGCAGTCAACATGAACTATCAACCCATTTACCTTTGGGAGCCCCAGAATAAAAAGACCAGCCTAAAAGTTTCAAATTCTATTCCACATGTAACACACAAGGATTCACCCCGGCCCTTGGCTAAGCTATGTGTGCAGCATGGGGTCCCAAAGGGTATTACCTCGGACTGGGGAGTGCAATTCATTTCAAAGTTTTGGCAGGGATTCGAGTTTGATAGGCTCCTCCCAGGGACTTAGCTCCGCCCATCATCCTCAAATGAACATGACTTGTGAATGCACAAAATCAGTCCTGGATCAATACCTGCAATGTTATTTGAATTGCCAACAAACCAATTGGACTGAGCTTCTGCCATTTGCAGAAGTGACCTATAATACTCAGTGCATAGTAGCAACAGATTTACACCTTTCTGGGAGGCCACTAGGATAGAGTTCCTGCCTATGCCAGAACTCCCTCAGGAGATACCCTCGTCAGACTCATTGGCCAAGTTGATGGATACTTTGAAACCCACATGGGTCACAGTGCGTAAGGTACTAGAAAAAGCGAGGGAAGCGCAGAAGAGACAAGCAGACAGGGAGAGGGCACCCCAGAGGGAGTTCACAGTAGGAGACAGAGTGTACCTGTCCATGAAGTTTTTGAATCTGAGGCAATCCTGTAAAAAGTTGGGACCTAAGTACATAGGACCTTTCCCAATTGTCTGGATCATAAATCTGGTGACAGTGGAATTAGAGATGCCTAAAAGCATCAGGCTCATCCATACAGTGTTTCATTGTAGTCTATTGAAACTTTTCCGTAGTTTGGTGTTAAGACCTGCTACGAAGCCCCCTCCCTCTCCCATCCTAGTGAAGGGAGAAGGATATTTTGAGATCAAGGAAATCCTTGACTCCAGGTACTACAAAGGGAAATTGCAGTATCTAGTATCTGGTCACCTCGCGGATTGACTACTGCAATGCTCTCTACATGGGGCTGCCCTTGAGGACCACTTGGAGGCTTCAGCTGGTGCAA
Organism: Ptyas mucosa; assembly: GCA_012654045.1. Lineage (NCBI taxonomy): Eukaryota > Metazoa > Chordata > Lepidosauria > Squamata > Colubridae > Ptyas > Ptyas mucosa. Next base: position 1,100,184 of record WNWU01013310.1, on the reverse strand, counting down.
AATGCAGCCGCGCGGGTTGTGATGGGAGAATCCCTATACTCCCATGTTACACCCCTCCTGCGCGGTTTGCATTGGCTACCGGTTGCCCTCCGGGTGAGATTCAAGGTGCTGGTGATGACCTATAAAGCCCTACATGGCTTAGGACCAGGATATTTGGCGGACCACTTACAGCCAGCAATGATATCCCATCGCCCGATTCGCGCCCATAGAGAGGGCCTACTCAGGGTGCCGTCGGCTAGAGAGTGGCAGCTGGCGGCCCCCAGGGGTAGAGCCTTCTCGGTGGGTGCGCCCACCCTCTGGAATCAACTCCCCTTGGAGCGCCGATTAGCGCCCGACCTTCGCACCTTCCGTCGTGAATTAAAAACTTGGCTTTTTAAATCCCTCGACCTGGACTGATGATGGGGATTTAAGGGTTAATTTTAAATTTTTTAGATTTTAGTCTTATTTATATTGTGGCTTGTGTTTTATTGTTGTGAGCCGCCCTGAGTCCATTGTGAGATAGGGCGGCATATAAGCCGAATGAATGAATGAATGAATGAATGAATGAATGAATGAATGAATGAATGAATAAATAAATAAATAAATAAATAAATATTGGGATACCCTTTAGCAGATGCAGAGTGGGTGGTGGCATAAGATGTTAGGGCATCTAGACTTATTCATAAGTTCCATGCCCAACATTCCACCCGGCGCCAGTAGGATGTCGAAAGAGAAAATTCTATGTAATGTAACCTCATGTGTGTTTGCTCTCTTGTAGGACTCATCTTTTTTCTGGAGGGTCGGCAAGTCATCGTACATACGAACTATGCTAGACAACATAAACTGCCACGAGAGGTTCATGTGCGATTTGTATGACGGAAAGTGAGAGACATTGTCTTTTAAATAAAAGATGAACCTACTGTATGTATTACAGACAGAAAGAAATAATTACATTAAAACAAGTACCAAAAAGAATAAGAGAATGGAGAAAAGACTACTGGTTCCTAGCCACGATACTAAATAAGAAACAAATACCATTTAGATGGATAATACCGGAGGGGATATTGGTGTCGTGGCAGGGGGAAAAAATAAAAGTTGATTCGCAAGACAAAGCACAATCCCTACACGATCAGGTGACAGGCACTGAAGGAACAAACAGTAGAAGAGTAGAGCCGGAATAGAGAGCCAAAGAAAAGCGAAGACAAGAAGGACAAGAAATAGCACATGAGGAGGGAAGTCTAGACAAAGAAGAAGTGGGAGAAATCCAAGAGGAAGAAGGAGTACAAACCCTTTTTAATTGTTTAATTTTAATTCGAATCTGTTCTTAAAAAATAGGAGTGTTTTAATTAGTGGGCCAAATCTATTGAATATGTTTTTTAACCTGTTTTAAAATTTTGTATTATATTTGTTTTATTTATGGCTGTTCACTGCCCTGAGTCCTTCGGGAGGAGGGAGGTATATAAATCTAAATAAACTCAAACTCAAACAAGAGCAAAGAAGGACAGGAAGTAACAGGAAAAAGAGGACAGGACAAACACTAAAGAATGGATCGGAACTTAAAAATCATATCATTAAACATAAATGGACTTAATTCGCCAGCCAAAAGGCACCAAATTTTCAGGAAAATAATCAAACAAAAAATGGATATCGTATGTCTCCAAGAAACACATATAAGAAAACAAGATGAAAAATATCTACAATGTAAAAAATTAGGAAAAACATTTGTATCGTTAGCAGATGAAAAGAAAAGAGGAATAGTAGTATATATTAAGGAAGAGATAGAAAGCAATCTGAAATATGCAGACCCGATAGGAAGAATTTTGATGACTGAAGTAAAAGTTAAATATAAAAATGTATTATTAGTGGTTATTTATGCACCAAACAGTGGACAAAAGAATTTTATCAAAAAGTACATGAAAAAATATTAGAACAAAATATGGCGTACGCATGCCTGATTGGTGATTTTAACGCAATTGTGGACATAAAAAGAGATTATAGGAGCGACCAGAAAAATAAAAAAAAAGAAAACCTTACTGCCCAAAACATTTACAAATTTAATAGAAGAATTGAATTTAGTAGACATCTGGAGATCTTATAACCCAGAAGAGAAAAAATATACATACTATTCTAATCCCCATAAATCCTGGTCCCGAATAGATATGACATGGATTACTAAAACATTGATACAGGAAACAGAAACAGCAGAAATAGTTTTAAATGATTGGGCAGACCACAATCCGGTAATGCTGGAATGGAAAGGGCAACGAAGGAATAGAAGTAGGTGGATGATGAATATACAGATTCTGAAAGAAAAAGAATATACTGACAAAACAGAAAAAGAACTAAACTGGTTCTTTAAGGATAATAATAAATACCAGACATCCCTCCAGAACTTATGGGATACTACAAAAGCCTTTGTTAGAGGATTGACAATAGCATATAATGCCAAAAGAAAAAGGGAGAAGGAAAAAGAATATAATAAAATACAAGAAGAGATTAAAATTTGGGAAGGAAAATTGCAGGACAAGCCGGGAGATGAGCATATAAGAGGTAATTGGATGGCAGCCAAACACAAATTGAACTTATTGGAACAAGAAAAATATGTGAATGCATTGAAATTTATAAAGCAAAACCTTTTTGAACACGCAAATAAGCCAGGGAGATGGCTGGCCTATAGACTAAGGAAAGAGAGGGAAAAAAGAATAATCCATCAATTACAAGACAAGGAAGGTAAGTTACAACAGGGATTAGAAAAGAAAAAAGAAATAGCAACCCAATTTTTCCAAGAACTGTATAAGCAGGATGAAGTAGCAGTAGAAGAAATAATTCAATACTTAAACGGGGAGGGTATGCCGATAATAACAGAAGAAGAAGAAGAGATATTAAATAGAGATATTACAATAGAAGAATTAAATGAAACAATTAAGAAACAGAAAAATAATAAAACCCCGGGGACAGATGGCCTACCAACTGAATTTTATAAAAGTTTAGGAGAATCATTAAATTGGATTTTGTTGGAAATTTATAACGAGGCATTAAAAGAGGCAAGGCTACCAGACTCATGGAGGGAAGCAGATGCAACACAGATAAAAAACTACAGACCGATTTCTTTATTAAATTCTGACTACAAAATTTTCATGAACATAATGGCAAATAGAGTAAAAAAAATACTGAATCGCAGAATACACCCAGACCAAAACGGATTTCTACCAACAAGACAAATAAAAAATAATATAAGAACTGTAATCAATGTAATAGAATACTATGAGGTGCATCCAGAGAAACAGGTTGCTCTGATATTTCTGGATGCATAAAAGGCTTTCGATCAGGTTAATTGGCGATTTATGATACAACAAATAAAAAATATGAAATTTGGTGAGAAATTTGAAAAAATGATAGCCTCAACATATACAAAACAAAGAGCGAGTATCTTAGTCAACATGGATCTTACAAATCCTTTTGAAATAAATAGAGGAGTACGGCAAGGATGTCCACTTTCACCATTACTTTATATCTTAACACTGGAAAATCTACTTATAAGAATTAGAACAAATAAACACATAAAAGGATTAAAGGTAAAAAGAGAAGAATACAAGGTCCAAGCATTCGTGGACGACCTTGTATTCTTCGTAGAGGACCCATTAGAAACAGAACCAACATTAATAAAGGAGATAGAGAAATTCGGCAAAGTAGCAGGTTTAAAAATTAATAAAGATAAGACCAAAATCCTAACCAAAAATTTAACAGATAAACAAATATGAGAATTAGAAAATCAATCAGGACTACAGGCAGTTAAAATGGTGAAATATTTAGGCATTAATTTGACAGTTAGAAATGTAGCTATAAAGGACAACAACTACGATACCTTAGTACAACAAATTAAAAAAAGACTAAGAAAAATGGGGGAAATTAAAATTATCACTTTTAGGAAGAATTGTGGCGATAAAAATGAACGTATTGCCGAGACTCCTCTATTTATTTCAAACCATTCCAGTAAAATTAGAGAAGGACTTTTTCACTAACTTGAATAAAATAACTTCAAAATTTGTATGGGAGGGGAAAAAGCCAAGGATAAAATTAAGTATTTTACAGGACAACAAAACCAGAGGAGGATTCGGATTACCAGTGTGGGAAAAATATTATAAAGCAACGAGCTTGACATAGTTCAGAGAATGGGTTAATTTGTAAAACCAAAGATTATTGAAATTAGAAGGACACGATCTACTGAAGGGGTGGCATGCCTACATATGGAACTTTGGAAACAAAACATATAAACATTTTAAAAACATATAATAAGAGGTTCATTAATTGGCACTTGGCAAGAAATCAAAAACAAACACTACATGAAAGTTCCCAGTTGGATATCTACAATGGAGGCGATAATGCACCCCAACACATTGATAGCACAGAAAATAATAAGATATAAGGAATTATTAGACACCCGGGGAATATTAAAAACGTGACAAGAGCTTAGAGATCAAGGTATTGAAATGGACTGGTGGCCTTATTTGCAGATACAAACAAGGTATAAAAAAGATCAAGAGGAAGGAGGAATAGGATTAAACCCCAATCGATTAGATAAATTATTTGAATCCAAAGAAGAAAAATTAATCTCAAAAATCTATAAATATTTATTAGAATTTGATTTGGCAGAGGATATAGTAAAAGGACAAATGATAACCTGGGCGAGAAATGTTGGAAATAATATACAGTTGGAAGTTTGGGAACAGGTGTGGGAAACCAACCAGATTATGACAAGGTCTGTAGCTTACAAAGAAAACCAGTACAAAATGTGGTACAGGTGGTACTTGGCCCCTTCTAGATTGGCGAAGATGCATCCCAACCTCAGCCCAATTTGCTGGAAATGTAAACAGGTACAGGGGACTTTCTTCCACGTCTGGTGGCTTTGCCCAAAAACAAAAAAGTATTGGGAAAAAATAAAAATTTGGTTAATGGAAATAATGGCAGAAGAAATAGAATTCAAGCCAGAACTTTTTTTATTGGGTATGATCAGAGAAAATATTAGGAAAGAAATAAAATATTTAATACTGCATATAATTACGGCAGCCAGACTGGCATTCGCTCAGCTTTGGAAAACGGACCAAATTCCAACAGAACAACTAGTAATTCAAAAAATCTACAATTGCGTTGAAATGGACAGGTTAACACTGGAATTAAAGGACAAGGTAGACTCGAAATATTATATGGTATGGAACAAATGGCATGAATGGATAAATCAAAAACAAAGTTTGTATGATAACAAAACAGACACCGTCAATAACGTGTGTGTGTGTGTGTGTGTGTGTGTATGTATGTGTGTATATATATATAAAGAATTGTCCTAAAAATGCGAGTTCCAGGTATAGTTATGGAAGAGGCGATAGACATCACGATCTCCGGAACGTTTAAAAGTTTTAAATTTTTTTATTTTAAAACTTATGCTAAGCTTTCGTTGGCCCCTACCGACTTCGTCAGAGTATGAAATCCCCATTGAGGAGCTGCTTGCTTTTATGTAATGCTGAACAATTTAGTCGTTGCGCGTGTAACAAGACCACACCCTTGCGTTCTCCCTACAATTAGCTTTTTTTCTGCCTTAGTCATGCTAACAGATGGCGATGCACTTCCCCCTGCCTCCTTCCCCATTGTGTATTGCCTCTTTCTCTCCCTGGGGGGTAACGCCGGGTTATCCGGCATTGCTTTAAAGGTATTTCTCCCGGCTCTCCCTCCCTCATTGTTATGTGTGTGTGCCTAAATGGGAAAGGAATACTTGGGTGTCCTCCTGGATGCACGGCTGTCTTTAGAAGAGCATTTGACGGCTGTGGCCAGGAGGACTTTCTGTCAGGTTCGCCTGATTCGCCAGTTCTGTCCCTTTCTGGATCGGGACTCCCTATGCACGGTCACTCATGCTCTCGTCACTTCCCGCCTGGACTACTGTAATGCTCTCTACATGGGGCTCCCCTTGAGGAGCACCCAGAGGCTCCAATTGGTCCAGAATGCGGCCGCGCAGGTGGTTATGGGAGCGACATGGCGTTCCCATGTAGCACCTCTCCTGCGCGAGCTGCACTGGCTCCCAGTGGTCTTCCAGGTGCGCTTCAAGGTATTGGTTACCACCTTTAGAGCGCTCCATGGCTTAGGACCTGGGTACCTACGAGACCGCCTTCTGCCACCGGTAGCCTCTCACTGGCCAGTACGCTCCCACAGAGAGGGGCTCCTCAGGGTGCCGTCAGTCAGTGTTGACTGGCGGCCCCCAGGGGGAGAGCCTTCTCTGTGGGGGCACCTGCCCTTTGGAACGACCTCCCCCTGGAGATACGGAGGATCCTGGATTTACGCACTTTCAGCCGTGCCCTCAAGACCTTTTTATTCCAACAGGCTGGGCTGGCCTAACTCCTTTTAATTGTTTAATTTTAATTTGTTCTTAAAAACAGGAGTGTTTTAATTAGTATGGGCCAAATTTATTTGATATGTTTTAAATTGTTTTTTAAATTTTATACTGTATGTGTTTTATCTTTGGCTGTTCACCGCCCTGAGTCCTTCGGGAGTAGGGCGGTATATAAATCTAAATAAACTCTAAACTCGCCCAATTCACAGCATGGGACAAGTAGCCATGCATCCCGGCAGCCAATCCACACACCAAAGGGTGGCCTTTGCCTTCCCATTGGATGCAGTCCCTTTTCGGCTTGGCTTCCTGAAGTGGAAACTAGAAACGGGGGGGGACACAAACGTGTTGGTGGCAAGAAGCAGAATAATAAGACCAGCTGTGCTTTGGGTGCATGCAGGGGGCTGGGATGGCGAAGCTGCTGCCTTCCAGACATTTCACATTGTTGAAGGGAACCCCTTGGCTGAACACTGCAGATTCATGGCAAGGTAGTGGGTGGGCATGCAGAGATTCATGGTACTTCTGAAAGGGAGAGATTGGCTAATAATAGAGTCCTGCCAAGCACATCCAGAAACCAGGAATTTGTTTTCAGTTTCTAAATGGAACTTGGGAGAAGGGGCTGGCTGAAAGTCTACCTTTTTGCCTAAACGTAAAACTTTGCTTTTCTCCACATTAAAATTCATTTTGTTGGATAGGGCCCATTGTTCAACTCTGTCAAGGTCTTTTTGGATCCTGATCTTTGTCTTCTGGGGAGTTGGCTATTCCTGCAAATTTGATGAGTTCCCCTTCTATTCCCTCATCCAAGTCATTTATGAAGATATTGAAGAAGAGTATTGGGCCTAAGATGGTACCCCACTGCTTACTTTCCTCCATGTAGATGTAGTACCATTAAGGACTACTCGTTGAGTACGGTTTGTCAGCCAGCTGCAAATCAATCTGGTGTGATGTTGTCTATTCCACATTTACCAAGAATTAGATTGTGGTCTACTTTGTCAAATGCTTTACTGAAATCTAAGTATACTATGTCCACAGCATTTCAGTGGTCTACTAATTTAGTCACTTTATCAAAGAATGAAATAAGATTGGTTTGGCATGATCTGTTTTTAACAAATCCGTGCTGGCTACTGTGTTTCCCTGAAAATAAGACCTGGTCTTCTTTTTTTTTCTACAAAAGACGCATTAGGGCTTATTTTCAGGAAAACATGGTTCTCAGGGTGATCAGCCCTGCCAGGCACCCACGCCCCGGCGTGCGCACAAGAGGCATCGATGGTGTACGGCAGCAGCCGCAACACACCTGCTTCTTGGTCAGCACACTCTGGGGCTGTGCAGGTAAAGTACCTGTCCAAGCAGCAGGCAGACCACGCCCGCCCACCCACCCAGGCTGATGATGATCTTAACTGGGGCTTATTTTGGGGAGTAGGGCTTATATTAGGAACATTCTAAAAATCGTGCTAGGGCTTATTTTCTGGTTGGGACTTATTTTGGGAGAAACACAGTACTAATTATAACTTTGTTTCTAGTTGTTTGAAGATCTGTTTTTTGATTATCTTTTGCAAAATCTTCCCAGGTATTGATGTTAAGACTGATTGGTCTGTAGTTTCCTGGGTCTATTTTTTCCCCTTTCTTGAAGATGGGAGTCACGTAAGCCCTCAGGTACTTCCCTGGTCCTCCAGGATTTTTGAAAGATGTGGTACAATGGTTCTGAGATAACATTTGCCAGCTCCTTCAGAACTCTGGGATGTTTATTTGTTTGTCAAACATGTACAAGATAGCAGGTATAAGTATGACCATGGACATGAATGAAGGAATGAATACAAATGGGGACAGTAGGACAGGGACGGTAGGCACGCTGGTGCGCTTATGCACACCGCCTTTACAGACCTCTTAGGAATGGGGTGAGGTCCACAGTAGACAGCTTAAGGTTGAAGCTGTGAGGGTTTGAGGATGTAACAACGGAGTCGGGTAGAGCATTCTAGGTGTTGACCACTCGGTTGAAGTCGTATTTTAGTTAAAGGTTCTTTAACTTGTAGGCCATAAATTGAGTTTAAACTATTGCAGAAGATGAGATCTAAGCAGTTGTTGAGCCTGATGTTGTTCGTTACCAACTGATCCAGCCCGAGTTTTAACAGCATTGCACAGGGTTGCATGTATAGGTTCGGTTGTACATTCATTTAGGGTCCAATTAATAAGAGGCAGATTGAGGTCACCAAGAAATGGGGTACGGGCAGGAAGCTGCCCACGTTAGTAGTGCAGTTAGCTTGTTCGTATGACCAAGGTCGTAATCGGGGGCTCTGTAACATAGCAAGAAACGAACTGTGGTATTTAGGAACAGTTCGCAGACAATGGTGTGACATTAATCTTTTTCAGATCTAGGGGCTTTTTATAGAAGATAACACCACCCCCTCTACGGTTTTCACGGTCAGACCAGAAAACGTGATAGTCACTTACTGTGGCAATGGAGTCTGGAAAGGATACATTCAACCATGTCTCGCAGACAAAAATAAGGTTGAATAAGGCTGCATTTAGTAGCAGGAGGAATTCGGGCATTTTGTTTGTGAGGCTTCTTGCATTAAGTAGCTTGCATTTAAGGTCTGTAGGGGTGGACCTGGTGGAAGTTGGGGGCGTGTATGCCTACTTTTGGTTATTGGGGGGGGCGCAGTTGTTGGTACACAGGCCGCTGGTCTTGCGTTTGATGCAGTCAGCGCGGTAGTCTATGTACAGGTCAGTCTCTCCCTGGTCCTGGCTTCTTTTGAGCTCCGAGCTGAGCTCAGGGGCGCGGGCACATTGTAGTATGGACAGGTTAGGCTGTGAACGAAGTTTCTTATGGTTTCTGCAACTTTTGGCGAGTGAGTTTATTGTGGAGATGAATATGGTCATGGGGGATTTCAACCTTCCATCTGTGGGTGAGATGTCGGAGGTGGCTCGGGAGTTCATGGCTTCCATGACAGCTATGGATCTGACCCAGGTAATTCATGGCCCTACCCACACGGGGGGAAACACGCTGGATTTGGTTTTCATCTCTGGACAGTGGTTGAGTGATCTTGAGATAGGGGACTTAGTCATTGAGCCCTTGTCATGGTCAGATCACTCTCTCCTTCGTCTAGACTTTCAAACCGCTGCACCCCGCCGCAGGGAGGTGGAGCCGGTAAGTTGGTTCTGCCCCAGGCGCCTGATGGAACCTGATAGGTTCCAGATGGAGCTTGGGCCATTTCCTGAGGCTCTAGCACATGCCTCGACCGGAGACCTAGTGGCCGCCTGGGACAGGGCGGCCGCCGGAGCTCTGGATCGGGTCGTGTCTTTGCGGCCTCTGACCCGGCGCCGATCTCAATTGGCTCCTTGGTTCTCCGAGGAGCTGAGGGAGTTGGAGCGCCGGAAAAGACGCCTAGAGAGTAGTTGGAGGGCCAGTTGTTCTGAATCCGACCGGACACTAGTGAGATCCCATATTAGGACTTACCTAGTGGCGATAAAAGCAGCTAAATGTAACTATTTTGCTGCTCTTATTGCATCATCAGATAATCGCCCGGCTGCCCTCTTTAGGGTGACCCGCTCCCTGCTACACCAGGAAGCGCGGGAGGACCCCTTGGAGGGTAGAGCCGAGGATTTTGTTCAGTATCTGTATGATAAAATCACTCAGATTCGGGAAGATCTGGACTCCGACTGGGTAGTCTCAGGGGGAGGGACAGGGGCAGGTCTTGAGAATGTTATCTGGACTGAGTTTGATCCTGTGACCCCTGAGGACGTGGACAGGATTCTGGGCAGGCTGAACGCGACCACCTGTTTATTGGACCAGTGTCCCTCCTGGTTAGTACTGGCTTCCCGGGAGGTGACACATGGCTGGCTCCAGGGGATTATAAATGCTTCGTTGGGTGAGGGTGACTTTCCTGTCGCCTTGAAAGAGGCAGTGGTGAAGCCTCTCCTCAAGAAGCCTTCCCTGGACCCGGCAATGTTGGTAAATTATCGTCCGGTCTCCAACCTTCGCTTTTTGGCGAAGGTTGTCAAGAGTGTGGTTGCGCAACAGCTTCCCCAGCACCTGGATGAAACGACGTATCTGGATCCATTCCAGTCGGGCTTCAGACCCGGGTACAGCACGGAAACGGCATTGGTCGCGTTGGTTGATGATCTCTGGAGGGCTCGGGACAGGGGGTGCTCCTCTGTCCTGGTCCTGTTAGATCTCTCAGCGGCTTCTGATACCATCGACCATGGTATCATGCTGCACCGGTTGGAAGAGTTGGGGGTGGGAGGCACTGTGTTGCAGTGGTTCTCCTTTCTCTCCGACCGGTCGCAATCGGTGTTGACAGGGGGGCAGAGATCGACTCCGAGGCCCCTCATATGTGGGGTGCCACAAGGGTCGGTCCTCTCGCCCCTCCTGTTCAACATTTATGTGAAGCCGTTGGGTGAGATCATCCGTGGTTTTGGGGTGAGATATCATCAGTACGCGGATGACACCCAGCTGTACATCTCCACCCCAGACCACCCCAACGATGCCCTTGAAGTGATGTCCCGGTGCCTGGAGGCCGTGCGGATCTGGATGGGGAGGAACAGGCTCAGACTCAACCCATCCAAGACTGAGTGGCTGTGGTTTCCGACGTCCCGATATAGTCAGCTGGTGCCATCGCTGACTATCGGGGGTGAATCATTGGCCCCCGCAGAGAGGGCGCGCAACTTGGGTGTCCTCCTGGACTCACAGCTGTCTTTAGAAGAGCATCTGATGGCCGTGACCGGGAGGATTTTTCATTAGGTTCGCCTGATTCGACAGTTGCGTCCCTTTCTGGATCAGGACTCTTTACACATGGTCACTCATGCCCTCGTCACCTCTCGCCTAGACTGTTGTAATGCTCTCTACATGGGGCTCCCCTTGAGGAGCACCCAGAGGCTCCAACTGGCGCAGAGTGCGGCCACGCGGGTGGTGATGGGAGCGACGTGGCGCTCCCATGTTACTCCTCTCCTGCGTGAGCTGCACTGGCTCCCGGTGGTCTTCCGGGTGCGCTTCAAGATATTGGTTACTACCTTTAAAGCGCTCCATGGCTTAGGACCCGGGTACTTGCGGGACCGCCTACTACCACCAATAGCCTCCCACCGACCGGTACGCTCCCATAGAGAGGGGCTCCTCTGGGTGCCATCGGCCAAACAATGTCGGCTGGCAGCCCCCAGGGGGAGAGCCTTCTCTGTGGGGGCACCCACTATCTGGAATGAACTCCCCCCGCAGATACGGATGATCCCGGACCTTCGCGCCTTCCGCCGTGAGCTAAAAACTTTTCTGTTCCATCAGGCAGGCCTGGCCTAATTTCTCCCCTTTTTCGGTAAAAATAATTTTAAAATTTTAAAATTTTAAAATTTAAATATTTTAATATTTGGGGTTTTAATATTTTAATTGGGCTTTTAATAGTCGGGGCCATTGTTTAATTTGGTTTTATTTGGCTTTTAAATTTTGTATGTATGTTTTTTACTTTTGGCTGTTCACCGCCCTGAGTCCCCTCGGGGAGAAGGGCGGTATATAAATCTAAATAAAAAAAAAAATTGCATTTGCTGGTTTCACTCTTGCAAACGACTCTGCAGAAGCGTGGGGCTACCGAACCATCGCTGTTCTTGAACTCAGGGCCATCACGGGAAATGTTGATTTCATTGGGGGAGATGGTTGATGCCTGGAAATTGTTGATGATGTCACGAACCTTTGTGATGTCATAAGATTCGTTGGTGTCCTCTAGTCCAAATAAGATAGCGTTGGGACGCTTCTGTTCATGTTCAATCGCGTCTTTGACAAGGATGGAGATGTTACTCGGAGGGTTAGTGGTTTCCTGCGGCTGGGGTAGTTACTTTGGGATAGGATTTCAGGATGTTGGAGCTTCACTTCTCTGTGTTATTTCTTTTTCTTCGAGGGATGCTTCTATGGTGTCAACCCGTTCAAGTAGAACAATAAATTTTCCCAGTCTGGGCTTGCATGATGGGCAGAATAGTGGAAACGCAAACTGGGAGGTTTTAAGTGAAGCTGATTGTAGGAACTGGGCTACGCCTTTGGTTAACCCCAAGCACTCGTGGTGAGCATACGTGTCGCATAGGGAGCACTTCATGGTACTCTCATCCTCCTCGAATGCTTCTGTACAGATGAAGCACATGCAGGGGTCATGTGGGTCATCAGTGGTGATCTTCTTTTTGGGTGGGGGTTTGGCAGTAGGGTGTTTTCCTGGCATGGTAGGTTTGCTGTGGAGGCACTGGTGTGGTTGGTGAGGAAGTTATTTTCTAATTAAATTATTTGTTTATTTTGTTCACTCACCACGGCGTTTCTTGCAGGTTTCACTTTGCAGAGGTGTACCACTTTGCTGGTTGGTTAGGAATTTGTTTGATCTCCCACTTGCTGCAGTGTTTGTCTCCCAGTTGATATCAGGGTAGTTAAAGTCTCCCATTACTACTGTGGTATGCTTCCTACATACATTTGTTAACTGGTTGGCAAAGAGTTCATCTAATTCTTGTGATTGGTTGGGTGACCTGTGGTATACGCCTATAGCAATGTCATTCTTGTTTCCTTTTATTCTCATTGGCATCCTTCAGTCTCAAGAGACTATGGTATCGTGCTCTGGAAAGAGGTTCTAAAACAGCATCTAGTGTGTCTAAAAAGGCCAATTTGAGAGTGGCAATCCCTTCCACACTGAGGGCAGATACATTCTGTCCCCTGCCCAGCCCCCAGATTTTGCTGGTTCCGGGACTGCCTCTTTGCCTCAGCCTGCCGAACAAGTGTCTCTTCGAATTGGAGAAGGCCATGCTGTGTCTTTAGCCTCCAAGCTGAACGATCGGAGGTCAAGGTTTCCCAGTTGTTAATGTCCATTCCCAGGGCCTTTAGGTCCCTCTTGCAGATATCCTTATATCACAGCTGTAGTCTCCCTCTGAGGCGCTTTCCCTGCACTAATTCTCCATACAGGAGATCTTTCGGAATCCGACCATCAGCCATTCTCACGACATGCCCAAGCCAGCATAGACATCGCTGTTTCTATAGTGTATACATGCTAGAAATTCCAGCACGTTCCAAGACTGCTCTATTTGGAACTTTGTCCTGCCAGGTGATGCCAAGAATTCGTCAGAGACAGCGCATATGAAAGGTTTTCAACTTTCTCTCCTGCCGTGTGTAAAGGGTCCAAGACTCACTGCAGTACAAGAGTGTGCTCAGGACGCAGGCTCTATAGACCTGGATCTTTGTATGTTCCGTCAGCTTCTTATTAAGCCACACTATCTTTGTAAGTCTGGAAAATGTGGTGGCCGCTTTACCAATATGTTTATTCAGCTCAGTATCTAAAGAGTGTGTCAGAGATAGTTGAGCCAAGGTACACAAAGTCATGGACGACCTCCAGTTCTTGTGCAGAGATTGTAATACAGGGAGGTGAATCCATGTCCTGACCCATGACTTGTGTTTTTTTCAGGCTGATTGTTAGTCCAAAGTCTTGGCAGGCCTTGCTAAAACTGTCCATAAGTTGTTGAAGGTCTTCAGCAGAGTGAGCAATGACGGCAGCATCATCAGTGAAGAGGAAATCCCGTAAGCATTTCACCTGGACTTTAGACTTTGCTCTCAATCTAGAGAGATTAAAGAATTTTTCGTCTGATCTGGTCCGGAGGTAAATACCTTCTGTTGCAGTTCCAAAAGCATGTTTCAGCATGACAGCAAAAAAGATCCCGAATAAAGTTGGCGCGAGGACACAGCCCTGCTTCACTCCACTTCGAATATCAAAGGAATCTGATGTTAAGCCATCAAAAGCTACAGTGCCTTTCATTTCCTCATGAAAGGACCTGATGATGTTGAGGAGCTGAGGTGGACATCCAATCTTGGGGAGAATTTTATAAAGGCCGTCCGTGCTAACCAAGTCAAAAGCCTTTGTAAGATCTATGAAGGCTACGAAAAGTGGCTGTCTGTTCCCTGCATTTCTCCTACAACTGTCTAAGGGAAAATACCATGTCAGTAGTGGACCTGTTGGCTTGAAATCCACACTGTGATTCTGGATAGACTCTCTCTGCAAGCACCTGGAGCCTCTTCAGTACGACACGGGCAAGCAGCTTCCCTACAACACTAAGAAGAGATATGCCGCGGTAGTTGTTACAGTCACCCGTCACCTTTGTTCTTGTACAGTGTGACGATATTTGCATCCTTCATGTCTTGTGGTACTCCACCTTCCCTCCAACAAAGACAGAAGATTTCATGCAGTTCAGTGGGGATGTTCTCTTTGCAGCACTTCAGAACTTCGGCAGGGATGTTATCTTTCCCGGGTGCCTTGCCAGAGGCAAGGGAATCCAGGGCCGCATTTAGTTCTTCTAAAGCTGGTTCACTGTCAAGCTCCTCCAAGACAGGCAGGCACTCAATGTTATTTAATGCTTCTTCAGTTACCACATTTTCTCTGGAATATAACTCAGAGTCGTGCTGCACCCAGCGTGCCATCTGCTGTGCTCGGTCCTGGATAACCTCATCTGTAGCAGACTTCAGAGAGGCAGATTTCTTCTGTGTTAGGACCTAAGGTCTGCTTGATGCCATCATACATCCCCTTGATGTTGCCTGTGTCAGCTGCTATCTGGATCCGAGAGCAAAGCTGCGGCCAATAATCATTAGCACATCTCCTGGTGGTTTGTTGGACTTTGCTATGAGCAGCTCGCAGAACCTGTAGGTTGCGCTCACTGGAACAGGCTTTATATGCAATTAGAGCTCTCCTTTTTTCCTCGATGGCTGGCGTCAACTCCTCCGAATGGGCTTCAAACCAATCTGCTGTCTTTCTGAACTCCTTACCAAATACTGACAAGGCGGTGTTATAAATAGCATTCTTGAAATAGTCCCATAGTTCAGATGCATTTACTTCAGCCGGGCCTGGGAGAGGTTCCTTGAGTCCTTGTGCAAATTCCTCCACTTTGTCCTGGTTGCGGGTCTTGTTGATGTCAATTCATGGTCTTCCTTCCTTCTTCGAGTGATGCAATCTCTTTGTTTGCAGTTTTATTCTGCTGCACACCAAGGAGTGGTCTGTATCACAATCAGCACCCTGATAGCTGCGTGTGATTGTAATATTGGGGAGGTTGGAGTGCCTGGTAAGAATCAAGTTGAGCTGGTGCCAATGCTTCGATCTTGGATGTTTCCAAGAGACTCTGTGTTGAGGCTTTGTTTTAAAGTATGTATTGCTAATGCAAAGACCATAGTAGCAGCAAAACTCCAGCAGTCGTTGGCTATTTTTGTTCATCTTTCTGACGCCGAACGGACCTAAACAAGTGGGCCAAGAACTATAATCAGCTCCAACTCTGGCATTAAAATGGCCAAGGATAAACAGTGGTTCTTTCTCAGGGATTTTCTTGATAGTAGCAGCCAGATCGTCGCAGAATTTGTCTTTGGATTCTACTGAAGATGATAATGTGGGAGCATATGCGCTAATAAGTGTAACCAGCCCTGCTGATGAGTGGAGCTGCAAGGACAGAATTCTTTCACTTCCTGCAGCAGGTGGAGTAATGGATCCTAGTAGGGTGTTTCTGACTGTGAAGCCAACCCCATATTCCCTAGACTCATTTGATGGTTTTCCCTGCCAGAAGAACAAGAAGTTTTTCTCCTTAATAGATCCCGAGTCTAACAGTCTTGTTTCTTGAAGGGCAATGATGTCCATCTGCAGTCTGCCCAACTCCATGTCAATGACAGCTGTCTTACATACGTCATCTATCTCTTGTAAATTGTCAGAAAGGCCGGGGGTCATTGTCCGAACATTCCAGGTGCCCAACTTTAGGGCTAAAGTTTTCTTATGTTTGTTGCATGGTGCAAAGTTATCGATTTGCTTGTCGGCTTTTACCCTAAACCCCACGCACCCTGTGAGGTTAACAGACCGCGGCAGGGCAGCACCTTACTGGCTGGGGGTTGCCCAGCTTAAGGCGGGCGGTAGCTGCCCAATGAGGTACAATGACCTCTTCCACCGACGAAAGTGGCCCCTGGTGTCACACTCTACGCCAATCAAACAAAGACTTATAACCAGTAACTGCCACTTCCCGTGTTCTTTCAATGCTGTATGCAAAGCTGGAGTGTCCTCTCCAGAGCACGAGGCCTGGGTACATTAATATGGAGGATAGACTGTTACCCAAGCAGCAGATCCCCCCTCTCCACATCGCTGAAATAGTCCAATGGAACGGCAAAGCCGATACGATTAGTTCCAGCTACGTCGCAGGAGTTACCAGAACGTGATTGTACACAGTCACGAACTGCTTTTGGGACTCCAGCTCCGGATTTTGCCTCGAGGTTGACTCCTGAAGCCTTTTCCAGTAGTATATTTTATATTGACCCATATACATTCTGGAGGGGTTTTATCTTTGATCATGTGCATTTCTGTAGATATGTAGTGATCTCTTACATATAGTGCAACTCCACGTCCTCTTTTTGTTGATCTGTTTCTTTTGAACAATTTGTATCCATCCATCCGTACATTCCAGTCATGGGTTTCGTCCCACCAGGTTTTTGTAATAGCAACTATGTCATACCTACCCTTGTGTACTATTCCTTCTAGTTCACCCTGTTTGTTCCCCAAGCTTTGAGCATTTGTGTATAAGCATTGAAGTCCTTTATGCCTGTCGGCGGGTATGTTTCCTGCATCTCCTAATTGTTGTTTAAGTTTTTCTGTTTTTTCATCACTCCCTACCTCATTGTTTGATTTTTCTTGGGATTTATGATTGGTTTTGTGTTCTAGAGATTCTAAAGATTTGTCACCCTCCCCCTTCAATTTTAATTTAAAGCCCTTCTGAGGAGTTGGTCCACTTTTTTTCCAAGTACATTTTCCCGTTTTCATGAGGTGCAGCTCATCCCTTGCCAAGAGTCCTTCCTGAAGGTAATGCAGTCCATGGTCCAGCCAGTGGTTTATTTCTAGAATTCTTTTTCCCCTCAATGGGTGTTGTCCTTTCGTTGGGAGTAGTGATTATTATTATTAGTATTATTATTATTATTATTATTATTATTATTATTATTATTATTGTTATTTATTAAATTTATATACCGCCCTACTCCCGAGGGACTCAGGGCGGTGAACAGCCAACATAAAATACATGTAATACAAATATTAAAAACATTTAAAATATATTAAATATTATGCCCCCCCCCAAAAAAACAAATTAAAACCAATTTTAAAACCCAATTTAAAATTTAAAACAATTTAAAAGAGGTTAGGCCAGGCCAGCCTGCTGGAAAAAGAACATTTTAAGGGCACGGCGGAACGCACGCAGATCTGGGATGTTCCATATCTCCGGGGGGAGCTCGTTCCAAATGGTAGGTGCCCCCACAGAGAAGGCTCTCCTCCTGGGGGCCGCCAGCTGACATTGTTTGGCCGACGGCACCCTGAGAAGTCCCTCTCTATGGGAGCGTACTGGTCTGTGAGAGGCTACTGGTGGCAGAAGGCGGTCTCGTAGGTACCCTGGCCCTAAGCCATGGAGCGCTCTAAAGGTAGTAACCAAGACCTTGAAGCGCACCTGGAAGACCACTGGGAGCCAGTGCAGCTCACGCAGGAGGGGTGTCACATGGGAGCGCCACGTCGCTCCCATAACCATGATGGGAGATGAGAACCATGATGAGAACACTACTTGTGCTCCTAGCTCCTTAACTTTGTTCCCTAGTTGCTTATAATCTCTCAATATTGTACTCAGGTTCTTTGTTGTGTCATTCGTCCCAATGTGAAGGAGGAGGAAAGGATAGTAATCATACCTCCCTAGTTTGTTTGTATGTCTGGTCTGCAGATGGCTGGTTCTGTTCCTTTGAGAATAAGAATCTCCTATCACCAACACTCACCTTCCTTTTTTAGGAGGTGCAGTCTGGGGTGCTTTTCTGGTTATCTCAGGTGATTTTGTTGATGTGACTTTTTAGGGATATTTGATGATTTCTCTTTTCTAGGTGTTTGCATGTTTTCTTTGAGAGGGAGGTTGTGGGTCTGAGTATTTTCAACTAGGGGGAGAAATCGGTTGCTCAGTTTTAATGGGGCTGCTTCTGATTGGGCTAGATTGGGCAGTAGGGGTTTGTTAGATATGTGCTGCTTCTTTCTTTGATTATTGTGTTTCCTTCTATGTGTGACATAACTCCATTTGTCTTCCTCCAAGAGTTTATCAGCAGGGTCCTCTGAAAGTTATTTGTTCATTATTTGGTTTAATTTGGGTATATCTTTCTTGCGTAGGTTGGAGTTTGGGTAGATTACCTCTAGATCCCTTACTTTTTCCTCTAGTAGTTCATATAGTTTACATTTAATACATGTATAATTTGTGTGTTCTTTGGGCATAAGCACATACATGGAACATATATCGCATAACACAATAGTATCACTCACCTGTTCCATGAGTTTGTTTCTTTTTCCTGGTTCTTTTAAGGGAAAAAATATACGTGTAAAAGTAGATTTTATCTCAATATATGTTTCTGCCTCACTGGCAAAAGTGGAAGCCTGTCAGTAGATTGGGACAAAACCCAGTGGTCGGTGCAAAGGAGACCAGCAGACCAACAGGGGCTAGTGGAAATGCTGACAACCAGCCACGCACCTGCGATCAGAAAAGTGAATGTGGAAACTGCAAATACACTAAAGGGAAGCAGTGAGCCAGAACCACTGATTGTGGAGGAATAACACAACCTAGTGCAGGTCTTTAGCAAAAGAGAATCAGACACGCTCCCCCCTCACCACCCCACAGACTGTGCACTCAAGATTGTGCCAGGAGCCAAATTGCCCAAGCCAAAAATGTATTTGATGACACCCAAGGAGATAGAAGAGCTCCAAGCATTTATAGACAAGAACCTAGCTAGGAGTTTTATTCAGCCAGCAAAGTCAAGGATGGCGGCTCCAGTATTGTTTAAGGAAAAGGATGGGTCATTTAGACTGTGCTTGGACTATAGAGGTCTGAATTGTATCAGCGTAGAGAACATGTACACTCTCCCAGTAATGATGGACACGCTAGGATACCTAGCGAAGGGGAGGATCTTCACAAAATTGGACCTTGGGAGGCGTATTACAGAGTGAGGATCAAGAAGGGAGACGAGTGTTTCTTAATATGTGTTTCTTGAAGACAGACTCTATCTAAATTGAGTTTCCTCAAATAATGAAATAAGTTTTTATGCTTAGATGGAGTATTTTCTCCATTAATATTCCACGTGATAAGCTTAATCTCCATCTTTAAGCACCATAATAGATTCCTGTACAACTACCTTGGCCACATCTTCTTCTTTCTTTCTTCTCTCTGCCACGTCGTCTTCTTCAATGCCAACTTTAGGGTCTTGCTCGACCACTTTTTTTGGATCTTGCTCAATCACTAACTTCTTTTCTATACCTATTTCTCCACATGGATTAGAAATTAACTTATATCTGATCAAAAAATCCTTAGCTTTCTCTATGGAATTCAGCCTAAATCTTTGCTCATGGTAGGTAAGTATCACCCCTTCCAATCTATCCCAACGAAATAAAATTTTTCTCTGCTTCAGGATATCAGTAAGGAAAGCATAAGCTTTCCTTTTTCTCAAAATTCTGACTGGAATTTCCTTCAGAATAATAATATATGTATTTTCCATTTTCAACCTGTACTTAAAATGGCAATCCAGAACCTGATCCCTTGTTATTCTTCTTGCAAAATGAACTACGACATCCCTTGGTAACTTTCTTGTGGCGGCAAATCTGGAGTTTATTCTATATGTTTCATCAAATTCCATTTCCCATTCCCCTTTATTAGTTAACCGGGCCAAGGCCTTCACCATCTTTCATCTGATATCTTCTCCTGATTGTCTTCGAGACTGCCTTCTACCGCATAGCTCCAAACGACACGAGTTGGTCTCCTCCGGGTCCCGTCAGCTAAACAATGTCGGCTGGCAGGCCCGCAGGGGAGGGCCTTGTCTGTGGCTGCCCCGGCTCTCTGGAACCAATTACCTCCTGAGATTCGGACCACCCCCACCCTATTGGCCTTCCGGAAAGCGGTGAAGACTTGGCTTTTCCAGCAGGCCTGGGGCCGTTGATCTCACTGCTGCAATCTTGCGAGACCAGGCCATGAATGGAGTGTATGGGATTTTTAATGTTTTTTTAGAACAACTTTTATGGTATATTGTTCGCATTATTTTTTGTTGTAAGCCGCCCAGAGTCCCCAGGGAGTTGGGCGGCATAGAAATGTGACAAACAAATAAATAAATAAATAAATTGTTCAGGTATTCCACGAAATCTTAATTGAAATTCTTTAATCCAAGCTTCCAGATCTGTGATCTCGATCAATTCTGCTTTGCATAAGGCATTTGTCTTCTCCAGTCCATGCTCCATACAATCTACTCTGGCTTTCATCTGTTTCATATCTCCTTTCAGATCTTTAATTTCTTCCCAGAGTCCCCTTACGAGCACATTGATCTTGGTTTCCAGCTTTAACCCGACATTTTGAATATGTTCTGTGTTTTTAATGAATACTCATCCATAAATGGCTTTAAAAGTTCTATATCTCCTGATAATTTCTCTGTCTTCTTTCTTGTAGACATCCTTGGTTTTAAGATTGAAAAAAATTAAACTTTTTAAAATTATAAGTTACAGATTTGTGGGTTTGAAGCCTATATTTCACTGGGTTTAATAGGACTACGAGTATTAAGCAGAATCAGCAATACCATAGACCTTTGGCTGCCTCTTGTGGTGAATCAGCACTACTATCCAAAAGAGCCTCAAAGGGAAAAGGGAAAAAAAGATCAAAGCTTTACAGCATATGACCACAAATGTCCAATCAAAAGTTGTTAAAAATGAAACTTTTAAACCCCAAGCAGTCTTTGCACTTCATACAAAAAATTCTTGTTTAGACTCCAAAAGCCAAGTCTATTGAGTCAGCTAAAAATATAAAGTTAACTGAAAAGCTTAGACCAAAACTTACAAAAATAGATCCAGATAGTTTCCACATGCTTAGTTTCAGATTGTCTCAGGCTTATTCCGGCTCGGCTATCTCAGCTCCACCCTCTCACCATCTTAAATCACAAAGCCTCAAAAATGACGGAAAATCCACAAAAAAAGGAAACAGTAGGCTGCAACAGGAGAAAGCCTCTTTCAGGATGAAAGGTAAATATGCAAAAAAACCAACAACACCCTAGTGCCTAAAAAGCGGTGGCTTATCTGTTAAAACGGCTGATTCTTCCACAGTGAACTTGCTTGGTTACCCTGCTCCAGCCAGGGACTCACCCGATTACTTCTTTTTCTTCAAGAAGCAGTCTGAGAGTCTCTTTTTAAATATATAACTATACCATTTTTCTTCTCTGGGGCTGATGCAACAAAGTGTGTACCTAATCTCGCATTGGTTAAGTATTTTTGATCTTTTGTTCTAATATGAGTCTTTTGTAGACAGATTACTTCATTTTTAAATTGTTTCAGATAATGAAATATTTTCCTCCTCTTTTGCAGTGAATTCAAGCCATTGACATTCCAAGTTAAAAATCTAGTTACCATCTTTGGCCTTCTGAAGCATTCGGAGCATCTGCTGATGGTCTTCTCGCATTTGACCTTTAGGTCTGGCTCCTCCCACTGCTTCTGTTTTTGTAGTTTCTTGGGTTACCATCTGAAGTTGCTGCAATCTTAATTCTTCTTTACGTTTGGCTGTTGCTGCTCAAGTCTGTCTTTGATCCTTGGGTTCTTCTGTTATGTCAAGTATATCCAAATCTTGAACAGCAGTCAGAATTTGTATTAAATCTTCTTGAGTATTCGAGGCTCCCCCTTGAGCTTGTGCCAACAAGTTTTCATTCTCTCCCTTTCTTGCCCCCAACACTTCCTTCTTTCTTTTAACATCTGAGGATTTCGGGGGTCCAGCCTCCAATACATTGGCATAAAAATCTCTTGCTTTCCATACTGAATTAAGACGATATCTTTCTCCTGAATAGTTCACCACTAGACCGGCTGGCACCTCCCATCTATACTGTATCTGGCGATTTCTCAATTCCGCCACCAAAAAGGCATACTCCCTTCTGGCTCTCAACATTTTAGGGGGGATTTCTTTCATTGTCAGAACCTCCTGGCCTTCCACTTGAAGCTTATTTTTAAAGGTAGCTTGTAAAATTTCATTACATTTTCCCCTTGTAGTGAAATATATTACAATGTCTCTTGGTAAATGTTTCTGTCTTGCCACCCACGAATTAACACGATAAATTTTATCAATTTGCCACTCCAAATTAGCTTTTTGATCACCCAGCATCTGAGCCAGTGCTTCTGACATAATCTCTTTCAGATTCTCTTGTTTATTCTCCTTCACCCCTCTTATTCTTAAAGCAAATTCCGTGTCTCTGTATTGTATCATTGTTACATCTAATTCAGCCCTTTCGATTTTATTCTGAGCATCTCCCAGCTTGTTTTCCAGAATCTCATTAGATTGCTTTATTTCTTCCACTTTGTCATCCAAAATTTCAATATGACGTGCCAGACCTTTAAATGCCAAAATTATGTCTTCTCTAATTTCCTGATTCCAAGTTGAAATCAGATCTTTGATACCAGCCATTTCCTCTGCAACACTTTGCATTTTTTCATCAATCACAGAGGCAATTTTATTCTCTGTAACTTTTAAAGCTTCCTGCAGCATTTCAAGTGTTAAAATCTGTGGTTCTGTTGGGGGAGCAAAAGCTTGCAATTTAGAGGTATGAGCTGGGGAACTCCCAGCACTACCAGTTCCTTTCACATAAACAGTCTTTATTGGTTTTGAAGCCATCTTTAACTTTCAATTTAATTTTTAATTTAATCAGCAACCAAAACAAAAATTCCACAAAACCCAGAGATTTTTTCCCAGTCCTTGAATAATGCCTTAAAATCCTCTTTCTTTCAATGCCAGAATTTGTTTTAGCCAGGGGCTGTCAGTGCTAAACGAAACTTTCCTCTTAACTTTCACTTTCCACGCCCCATTAAGTCTCAATCACCATCTTGTTCTCACTTTCCTCTCTTAATAGTTCAGAAGGAAGTAATACACATTGGAGTTAAGTTTAGATACTTGCAGTCTGATTTCTCCTGGCTTTGGTCTGTCTGCTTCAGTTTCAAATGTTTATTGCAAGCGTTGTTAGCAGAGGTGGTCGTGGCGTCTTGCTCTGCTTTTTAGCAGAGGCATCCCAGATCCGGAGCTTTGACAGGCTTCCAGGGAGCTCTCACCCTTCGCGCCCCAGAACTGTTCCTGGGGCACTTGGGGAGCTCTACCTGAACCTGTCTGCTCTCCTCTCTCCCCTTTGCCCGGGGAGAAAGTTTCCAAGCCGCTAGCCAGCTGATTTTCGGTTGTTCTAGCAGCTTTACGAGATCGGGGAACGGGCGCTCACAGAGGAGCGTCTTCAGCGCCTACGGTGCCAACTGGAAGTCCAGTTTAAAAGGAGACTTAATTGCCAAATTAATTGAAGCAGATGATCAAGGAAGATTTATAGCAATTGAACTTTTAATAAAAGGAGAAAAAGTACTTTTAATTGGATTATATGCACCGAACCAACAACAGTAAAAATTTTATAACCTTTTACATTCCAAGCTGTTACAATGGGATTACAAATCATGTATTTTACTGGGGGATTGGAACGGAGTTCTGGATATTAAAAAAGACAAGAAGGGACTTAAGCAAAATGTCTTAACACGTGCAAGATTGCCAAAATCTTTTTTTGAAATGATGGACGATATGGAGCTGAGGGATATTTGGTGAGAGAGGAACCCAGAAGAAAAAGATTTTACTTTTTTTTCAGACAGGCATCAATCTTTTTCTAGGATTGATTTTATATTAATTACGAATGATCTTTTTTCTAGGGTGAAGAATACGAAGATATGCCCAAGAGCCTTAACAGACCATAGTCCAGTTTGGATGGAACTGGAGTATGGAAAAGGACCTAAGAGGTCCTGGAGGTTAAATGAAAACTTGCTTAGGTATGAGGAAAATATAAAAGAATGTAAAAAATTTATGAAAGAATTTTTCACTATGAATATGCACAAGGGTACATCTATGGAAATGGTGTGGGACGTGAATAAAGCACATATGAGAGGTATTCTGATATACTTGAACAATAAACATAGAAATAAGCAGGGGGAAAAAAGGAAGGATTTAGAACAGCGGTTCTCAACCTGGGGATCGCGACCCCTTTGGGGGTCAAAAGGCCATTTCACAGGGGTCGCCAAAGCCCTCTCTCACCCCCCCCACGCCTTCACTCACCCTCACCCTCTGCCTCTGTTGGATCGCCGTTCGCTTACCCCGCCCACTCCCAATCTATTGCTGCCTCCTGAGTCCCAGCTGATGGCTAGAGGGAAAAAAACTGTTTAAATTCTTGCCGCGGGGCTTCAAAGGGCCGCCCTACAGCTGATCAGTGTTAAAAGAAAACAAATGAGTAGACTGGTGCCTGCAAAAATAGAAAAAACAGCCCCTTTCAGCTTCAGCATAGGTTAATTACCATAAGTTGATTTGATCAGCCTCCCGACTCTCAGCTGATTTGCTCTCAGCTGTTTTGCGCAGGGCTCTGTTGCTAGCTAGCTGCAAAGAGGTAAATTGCTGGAGCAGATTTTTTTTCCCCCTAGCTATGCTCAAAAAGCGAAACTGAAAGTAAAGCAGGGTCTTTGCTGCAACGTGACAAAATGAGGCAGAGAGAGATTTCTTTTTCCTCACCAAAAAAGGTAAGGAGGAGGTTCAAGATTTTAAAACACAAAAGAAAAAAAGCTCTATTTAACTAGGGAATTGTAATAGAGATATTATTAATTGTATATTGTGTTGAAAGCAGAAAATGGTTAAGTTGTGGTTTGAAGGAATATATGGGGGAAATTATTTGGTTTATTATTATTGGTAAATATAATTAATTAATTTGTAAGAAATTGGATTGCATGGAAATAATTGGAATATTCATGTTCATATTGATTAATATACAAAAAAGATAGTTATATAACTAATTGATTTATATTAAAATGTTGAATTTGTATTAAACAACTGTATTACATAATTACATAATTAACCAATGTGAGGATGGATATAAAAATAGATGACAATGGGAAGGGGTATAATATAGAATAGAAGGGAAAAATTGAATTTGATTAAGATTAGAGATGAGGATGAAGGGTAATATTGGTTTTTTTAAAAAAATAGATGAGGAATAAATATGGCAAAAAGGAAATATAGAAATTGTAAATTTAATTGAAATGACTAAACACTGTTTAAATTAGTGAATCGGCCAAATACTCTGTTCAAAGAAAATACATTGTATGTTTGTATGTGTGTTTCTAATTATTGCTATTTATTCATATTTGTTCTCTTTTATTCTTTAAAGTTTAACAATTCATTCTTTATCTTAATATCTTTATATTTGTTTGGGGTTGGTTTTCTTCCCTTTCATCTTTTTTATTGTACAGCAATCTTTCTCCTCAAACCTACCACCTCTCTCTTTTCTTTCCTTCTTACTTTCTCTTCCCCCCCTCTTCTCCTCCCTACTTCCTCTTCCTTTCTCCTTCTCCTCCTCTCTTCCTCCCTCTCTTACCCTCACTCCTACTCTAATTTCCCTTCCCTTCCTTCATCCCTCTCTATTGCTGTATCCTTTTATGCATATGGACTACTCAGACGGCTGAAAAGGTTACTTTTGACTGGTCCTTGCACTTTTGACCAGTCCTCAAACTTATGACTGTCCTCACATTTTATGTTTTTGCCATCTTGTCACCATGGTGAAGAGAAGCAGTTGTGAAATGAGTGACACAGTTGTTAAGCATGCTACAATGGGCATAAATGATGACCAGTCATAAGTGCAAAGACCGGTCAAAAGTGCGAGGACCTGTCAGAAATCACTTTTTTCAGCCCTCTGGGTAGTCCTTTTGTGCACATGGACTACTCAGAGGGCTGAAAAAGTTATTTTTGACTGGTCCTCGCACTTTGACCAGTCCTTGAACTTACGACTGTCCTCACATTTTACGTTTTTGCCCTATCTTGTCACCATGGTGAAGAGAAGCAGTTGTGAAATGAGTGACATGGTTGTTAAGAATGCTGCACGGGCATAAATGTGAGGATGGTCATAAGTGTGAGGACCAGTCAAAGGTGCGAGGACCTGTCAGAAATGACTTTTTTCAGCCCTCTGAGTAGTCCCTATACACATAGCCATGGCCACCCAGTCACATGACCAGCTAGCCACGCCCACCCAGTCACATGACCTCCAAGCCTCGCCCACAAAATAAGCCATGCCCACAGAACCGGTAGTAAAAAATTTTAGAACCCACCCCTGGTTGTGGGTCACCACAACATGAGGAACTGTATTAAAGGGTCGCGGCATTAGGAAGGTTGAGAACCACCGATTTAGAAGAAGAAATCAAAAAAAAGAACAAGCTTTAATAGCAAATCCAGCAGATAAGAAAGTAAAAGAGGCAATTAACTTACTGAAAGGGCAATTTAAGATGTTAATGGCAGATCAGGTCGCAACTAATCTACAGTATGCCAAACACAATACTTTTTGTAATGCTAATAAACCAGGTAGATGGTAAGCATATTTGTTAAGGAAAAAACAAAAGTCATGGACTATAGAGAAAATAAATTATAAAGGCAAAGAGGTTTATCAGCAAGAGATGATCAAAAAATCATTCTTAGAATTCTATACCAGGTTGTATACTGGTGATAAAATTCAAGATATAGATATAAATAGATACTTACAGAAAGAGAATATTCATATAATTTCAAAAGAGCAAAGGGAGAGTTTAAACCAACCGATAACTTCTGAGGAAATTATGTTTGCAATTAAGCAGTTGAAAGTGGGTAAAGCTCCTGGGACGGATGGTTTGCCAGCTGTTTATTATAAGAATTTGCAGTTGGAAATGGTGGAACCACTTAAGGAATTATTTACTAATATACAACTTGGAGGAGGGGTACCCCCATCATGGAAGACAGTTTTTATTTCTTTGATCCCAAAGGAGGATCAAGATCACACGCATCCAAAAAACTATAGGCCGATATCACTTTTAAATACAGATTACAAGATTTTTGCCAAAATACTAGCAAATAGACTAATGACAGTTATGCAACAAATGATTCATCATGACCAAACTGGTTTTATAAGTGGTAGACAAATGAAAAGTAATGTAAGGCAAATTGTTAACCTGCTAGAGTATTTGGGGAAGAACAACCAAGTCCCTGCAGTGCTAATATGTCTTGATGCAGAGAAAGCATTTGATCGATTGAATTGGCACTTTTTATTGAACTTAATAGAAAAGATGCAATTTGGAGAATATTTTACACAATCTATTAAGGCAATATATCAGAAACAAACAGCGTAAATAATAATTAATGGTGGTTTAACAGATACTTTTAATATAGAAAAAGGAACAAGGCAAGGATGCCCTTTGTCTCCACTATTGTTTATTTTGTCGCTGGAACTTTTGTTGAGTAAAATACGTGGGTCAGATAAAATAAAGGGAATTAAAATCAGGCAGCATGAGTATAAACTACGTGCATTTGCAGATGACTTGGTTGTTACTTTAACCCAACCAGCACAATCGGTTACAGGCTTAATGGATATAATTAATCAATATGGAGTATCTGGATTTAAAATAAATGCAGGTAAAACAAAGATAATAACTAAAAACATGACTATAAATCAAAAAGAAGAAGTAGAAAGACTAACAGGATTTGAAATAGTAAAGAAGGTTAAATATTTAGGGGTTTATATTATGACTTCAAATGTGAAATTATACAAGTATAACTATGAACCATTGTGGCAAAAAATACAAAAAAAGATGGAAAATTGGAAAAAACTACAACTGTCCTTGTTGGGAAGAATAGCTGCAGTAAAAATGAATGTTTTGCCAAGGTTTTTATTTCTTTTTTAAATGATACCAATACTTAAAAAAGATGAAAACTTAAAGGAATGGCAGAAGGGTATTAGTAATTTTGTTTGGGCAGGAAAGAGGCTGCGAGTAAAGCAAAAGATAATGCAAGATATACGTGAAAGAGGAGGTCTCAAAATGCCCAATTTAAGATTGTACTATGAAGCAGCTGCCCTTTCAGCAGTTAGTGATTGGATGAATTCAACAGAGGAAAGAATACTGAACATTGAAGGATATGGTTTGGTTTACGGCTGGCATGCTTACCTATTATATGATAAAAGAGTGGACAAGACTTTTAAAAGCCACATATTAAGGAATGCTTTATTGCGTGTCTGGAAAAAGTACCAATAGAAACTAAACGATAAGTTACCAATTTGGACAGTACCCAGACACGCGATAGAAAATGTAAGTGTTGAACAAAAACAAGATGATATTACTTATAAAGAACTTCTTTATAAAGAAGGAGCTAGGTTACAACTAAAAGCTATGAATCAATTATGGGAAGAAGGAATAATTAAAACATGGTTTCAGTTTGGACAAATGCAAACTAGATGGAGACAAGATCAAAAATTGGTATTTTGCAAGAGGATGAAAATTTGGTAAAACAAATTAGAGATCAAAGTCAAATGCATATAAAAAGGTTGTATAATGCATTGGTTGAAATAGATTCAGAAACAGAGCTAGTTAAGGACTGTATGATAAAATGGGCACAAAATATTGGAGAACCAATAATGATGGAAACGTGGGAAAAAATATGGGTCAGAAATATAAGATTTACGCAAGCCCAAAATTTAAGAGAGAATTTTTATAAAATGTTTTATAGATGGCATTTAGATCCTAAAAAGCTAGCCTGTATGTATCCAAGTTTACAACCTAAGTGCTGGAGATTGGAATGTAAAGATGCTACGTACTATCATATATGGTGGACATGTAAAAAAATTAAGGCTTTTTGGATAAAAATATGGTGGATTATTCAAAATATCTTAAAGAAAAAGATAAAATTTACCCCACAGTTTTTTTTGTTGGGCATATTTACAGATTGTACGGCTATAGAGACTAAGCTGATTTTAAACTTAATAACAGCAGCTAGACTTTTGGTGGCACAGTACTGGAAGAAGGAAGAGTTACCTACTATTGAGGAATGGAGGTTAAAAGTAGTGAACTTGGCAGAGATGGCAAAAATTTCAGCGTACTTGAAAGACCACTCAAATGAAAGATATGTACTGGAGTGGAGAAGATGGATTGACTATATTCAAAACAAGTACCAGACTAAAAAGTTTCAAATAGCCTATGAATGAAATATTTAATCTAATTTTCAGTTTATGATTATAGTTTTTTGAACTATGTGGGAGAGGGGAGAGAAAATGTTTGTATTTTTGAAAAGAAGTAGTCTGAGAGCACCCGGCTACCCAGGGGAGGAAAGGGGTCGATTTCAAAAGCCTCCCCCTATCCGGGGGGGGGGGGGGGGGGGGTTTCTTCTGGCTTAGAAAACACTCTAAGCCTTAAACTGTGGAGAGTCTGTAGGGGAGCTGAAAGTTCCCCTTGCTGTCAAAGGTGAGGATCCCGCTGGAAACAAGACAATAAATATTTGATAAATAAAAGATTAGGAGAAGAATTTATATCAGGTGGTGTAAAAAAGATTAATGGAGTTTTTTTATATATAAAATCCCAATTAAAACCTAAGCTACTTATAGCAGATGATCATGGTAGATTGATAGCAGTGGAAATAGAACTTAATGGGATAAAATCAATAGTGGTGGGTGTGTACAGGCCAAATGATGATAGAAGCAAATTTTCTGATCATTTAATGGATCAGTTATTGCCTTTTTCATATGGAAATTGGCTTATGTTGGGGGATTGGAATGGAGTGATTACACAAGCATTGGACAGAACATCTATTAAAGGAGTTAAACCCTCACAGGATAAATTATCTAAAACTTTTTTTGAGATGACAGATAATCTAGGATTAATACTCATGAAGATATAAAAATGGAGATGCTAGAGAATTTACCTTCTCTGAAAGACATAAATCTTTTTCAAGGATTGATATTGATATGGATATCTAAAAATCTCGCAAATAAAATTCTGAAAGTGGACATTCTGCCTAAATCAGGGTGGATAAAAATCGATGTTTTTTTAAAAAAAATTTAAAAATTGGATTTTTTAATTTTAAATTGGATTTTTTTTATTTAAATCGGATTTTTTTTTATTTTTATCAAATTTGTTTTATTAAAATGCTTTTGGAGTAAAAAATCTATCTAAAGATAGTTTTATATTTAAGATACATTAATAATTTAGTTCATTCAGCATGAAATGGAGCTTAGTTATGTAGTATGAGGCTATATATTCTGCAATATTGGGACTGTCGGTGAGTCAACAGCAGGTCAGAGGAGAAGCCGCTGCAGGACAGAGATGACAGTTGCTCTTTAAAAATTATGATTTAAATCGAGTTGATTTAAATCAAACATTTTTACTAGTGATTTAAATCATGATTTAAATTGTGATTTGAATCAACTTGATTTAAATCAAATCCACCGTGGCCTAAATCTTTCTCAGACCATAATCCTAATCCGGTGCTTTTGGTTTTAAAAGGAAAGAGCTCTAGTTTGAGATGGAGATTAAATGAAGCTATTTTGCAAAAGGAAAGGACTGTAAAAGACTGCAAAAAGAAATTGCAGGAATACTTTGAGAATAATCTGGTAAAAGGGACAAGTTTAATGACAGTATGGGATGCTAGTAAAGCAGTTATGAGGGTCTATTTCATACAGCACAATCACTTAGGGAAGAAAAAATCCCAGGAAAAGACACAAAGGATATTGGACGAAATTAGACAAAGAAATTCAGTTGCAAAAGACCCCTATGGATCCTAAAATTTTACACCATATTAAACTTTTACAGCAACAATTATCTATTTTAACTGTACAGGCAATAAAAACAAAATTGAACTATGTGAAACAAAGATATTTTGAATTTGCTAACAAATCAGGCAGATGGTTAGCATATAAATTAAGAAAAGAGAAAAGACAATTGGAAAAATTTGTGAAGGCAATAATGTAATGACAATGAACTCATTAAAAAGTCCTTTCATAATTTTTATTCAAATTTTTATAAAAGATAGGAGATTGATCTATTAAAAATAGATGAATACCTTTCAAAACAACAGTTATCTAAACTATCACAAACCCAGAGACAACTTATGAATGATTCGATAACGGCTTTTGAGATATCAGAAAAATGAGGCCAGGCAAAGCCCCAGGCCCAGATGGTCTTACAAGCCAATACTATAAGTGTTTCGAGGATGAACTTCTTCAACCACTAAAAGACACAATGAATGATATACTACAGGGGGGAAGTATACCCCAGACATGGAAAGAAGCCAATATTGTGTTACTCCCAAAGGAGGGTCAAGATGTTACAAAGACAAAGAATTATAGACCAATTTCATTACTAAATAAAGACTATAAACGCTTTGCTGCTATCTTGGCAGAAAGACTAAAGAAGATTTTACAGACATATATACATGAAGACCAAGCAGGTTTTCTGCCAAAAAGACAGCTAAGAGATAATGTGAGGACTGTCTTAAATATTATTGAATACTTACAATATCATAATGAGAAACAGGCTGCTTTGATTTCTTTAGATGCAGAGAAGGCCTTTGATAACCTGAATTGGGGCTTTATGTTTAAGGTGCTGGAAGAAATGGACTTTGGAGTGAATTTTATCCAAGGAATTACAGTGATCTACATGTCTCAGAATGCAAAAATTGTTATAAATGGTGACTTAACTAATTCATATAAAATTCAAAAGGGTACAAGACAAGGATGCCCTTTGTCCCCTCTGCTGTTTATTTTGGTTTTGGAAGACTTGAATAGAGATATCAGACAAGATGACAAAATAAGGGGTATAAATATTAACAAAGTAGTTAATAAATTGAGAGCCTTTGCTGATGATCTGGTTATATACAGGATCCAAAAAATAACATAGAATACTTGAGGAGGAAACTGAATGTGTTTGGGGCTTTGGCAGGTTTCAAGATAAATAAACAGAAAACAACAATGTTGATCAAGAATATGTCTTCTCAGGATAGTGATATATTGAACAAAAAGTCAGGTTTTAGGGTTGAGAAAAAGGTGAAATACTTAGGGGTTATGTTGACAAATACAAATATAAAACTGTTTCAAAACAACTATGTTCCTCTTTGGAGGGATATTAAACAAGATTTATGAAGATAGCATAAATTGCATTTCTCACTATTGGGTAGAATCTCTGTAATCAAGATGAATATTTTACCAAATGTTTTTTTTTATTTCAGACGTTACCAATACTCACAATTGACAATCCATTTAAACAATGGCAGAAGGATATCTTTAAGTTCATATGGGCAAGGGAAAAAAACAAGAATTAGATATAAGCTATTGCAAGGTGCTAAGGAAAGAGTGGGGTTGGGCCTTCCAGATATGAAATTGCATTTTGATGCATGCTGTTTGACCTGGGCAAAAGAATGGGTGAGTCTCCAGAATAAGAGGCTACTCAAATTAGATGGCCATGAATTAAGGTTTGGATGACACGGCTACTTATGGTATGATAAAAGTAAAGTTAATGTTGATTTTAATAATCAGTTTGTTAGACATGCCATACTAAGAGTTTGGAATAAAGATAAAACAAGGCTCTCTATGAAGCTGCCCCTTTGGGTGTCACCATGGGAAGCTTTTTATACAAAAGAAATGGTGGCAAAGCCAGACTGGTTGACGTATGGTAAAATTTTATCTTTTAATTCTGGTGACCCAATACTAAAGCCGAGGGAAGAACTAGAATCAGAAGGTTACGTTTGCTATTGGTTTACTTATCAGCAACTGAAAGAAAGGTTCAAATTGGATAATAAGTGTTATGGATTTGACTTTGTTAAAAATGAATTGAAACTTTCATCATGTAGCAACAATGAATATATTGCCAAGATCTATAAAATGTTATTGAAATTGTATTTGGAAAATGAGCATGTAAAACATTGTATGATTCAGTGGGCAAGGAATTTTGGATATAATGTGATGCTTGAACAATTGGAAAATATGTGGACAAAGGGTTTAAAATTTACATTAAACTATAATTTAAAAGAAAATTTCTATAAGATGGTGTATCATTGGTATTTAACACAAGATAAGTTATCTAAGATGTATAAAGGCATGTCAAATGAATGTTGGAAGTGTAAAAGTAAATAAGGGACTTTTTATCATCTATGGTGGACATGTGATAAACCAAAAAATTTTTGGAGTATGATTCATATTCTAATACAGAAAATTTTGAAAATGATGATAAAAATTACCTGGAGAAAAAATTTGGAACTTTGTTACTATATATGTTGACAGCAGCAAGACTATTATACGCACAAAAATGGAAGGACACTTTGATTCCTACTATGGATGAATGGTTGCAGAGGTTGATGGGGTTGGCTGAAATGGCAAAACTGACTACTTTGATTAAAGAAAAGAACTAAAGTACTTTTTTTAAAAAAAATAAATTTTTAAATATACATCAATATCAATACATGAACAGCGAGGCATCTGGGTATCATTTCTTTGAATACAAGTAGCAGTGATATTAACATTATTTGTTATTTAACTCATACTTATATAATTGTAATGTTATTATACATATTTATGTTAAAACATAAGCTTTCATTATTTAATTGTTCAACATTTTAATCCCCATTTTAATAACAATAGCAATATCATTAAGACATACATAGTGTCACCATCTTTCAACATCTAATCTTCATATCTAGCTATTACGTTTAATGTATTATATAAAAATATGCATATTATTCCCATTTCTTGTGTCTGCCTCTATTCTAGCTCCTAATAATGCCAAACTTGTGTTACAAAACATTTCCTCTATCCATCATCTCTTGCCTGTTTTAATATTTCAATTCTTATTCATTTTTTGACTTGCCTCCCAAATTCCTCCCTTGGGTCTTTTTCGCTATCTACATCTTTCCTGTTTAACTTTAGTATTTCTTCCATCTCTACTATCTTTTGCTACCAAACCTCCAGAGGATCTACCCAACTCTCCATTTTCTTTTCAAAAATATCTTTGTTTATCTAAAATCATTTTTTTTGGTCTTTTAGCATGTACTTTCTTCTTGTTTTTTTGTTGATTTGTCCATTCTATCTTTTCCCCGGTCTCTCTATTATCTCCTCTATTTCCTGGGCTTTTTGATCATTATTCATTATCCCTTGTGAAGCACTTTCTAGCTTCCCATTTATATTATTCATTAAATCCATTCTCTCCCTGTGATTCCTTGTCATAGAATCATAAATACTTTGGAACATCACCACCAATTCTTTTTGCAACCCACTTATTTCTCCCTGCTGAAACATCTTGCCTTCTTTTTTTGATAACTCCAAATATCACTCAGTAGTCTGTCAATGGTCTATCACTGCCCCAAAGTCTCAATTATCTTTGCCCTCAGACAGTCAATCTGGAAACCATTTACTCAGTCCTGTTGTTGCTCCTCTGGGAATACAGTAATATAGTTCTTTATATCCCACAAATAGTCAATTTAGCTCTTTTTAGGTAATCCAGGAAAATTTCCATCTGTCTTCTTAAGTCCCCTCTATAAATTCAATCCTAATTCCTGACATTTGAAAGTCACTTTACTTAAATGTCTTCTTTTTTTTCGCCATTTGAGCTCCAGTAGTCACGGAGTAGTTAAATATAAAACAATAGATAGCACAGCAGTCCTCCAGTTGTTGTTTCCACTTTCTCTTCTGTTTT
Source organism: Ptyas mucosa (assembly GCA_012654045.1). NCBI lineage: Eukaryota > Metazoa > Chordata > Lepidosauria > Squamata > Colubridae > Ptyas > Ptyas mucosa. The sequence goes on along the minus strand of WNWU01013310.1, from coordinate 1,065,315 downwards.
ATCAGTATTTTCCCAGGGTTAAAGGAGTATAATGTATTCCATTCACCAGTAGATGGTGCTTTCCGCTTAACTTCAACGTTGCATAAATTCTAACAAGTTCCATTGTGTTTATTCAAACAAATAATCAAAATTCTAACAAGTAATTCCAGCATTTTAAAATGCCTTATTGCCAATAAAAGTTAGTGATCCAATCTTTCTATGATTTTAAAGGTTTTGCGCTCTCTTCTTAATATCCTTTTCTTTTGGGTCTGTAATTTTTCTCTCTGTAATTGTTTGCCACTTAAACAAACTCTTCAAAGAGTCCCTTTTCCAGAGTTTATTTTCTTTAGGGTTGGTTTTAGATAATAAAAAAGTCACCTCACCCAGTTCCAGTCACTGTACACACTGCTTCAGCACATTCTTTGTTTCTTCGGCTGCCCCAGCTTTACAGCTGCCACTCCTCTTTGTTGTCAGCTGAGAGGGAATTAGTCCTGGGTCAAACAGGAGAGCCACCACTCTCTGCAACCTGCAGGGCACCACTCCACTCTTCGTCACCCCTACAGGGTGACTGTAGCCCCTTATGGGGCCCTCCAATGAAGGGATTTGGTGGAGCCCCGCTCTTCCTGTCCGATAGCGCCGTAACGTCAACCGGAGGTCCCCAGTACATAAGTACTTTTGTTTCCATATGGAGACTGCTTCTGAACTTCGTTCTTGATGTGGAAAAGAATGAAACTCTGACTTTGGATTTTACAGATTAGACTGATAGATCTTTATAGAAATGACTTATTCATACTATTATGGAAAAACAAAAAGTTGTGATTTGATGTTAATGCCTTATTTTACTGTAACAGAGAGTCGGAAGTCAATGCTTCTTTTTCTTGTCAACTCGCGAAGCATTCCTGACCTGCTCTCGAGTTGCCATAGGCAGGGGAATCAAACATCGCAGCTGCATTGAGGAACTTGCACTTAAGTCAAAACAAACCACATTCCATCCGGCCACGTCAAGGTCATATCCATGCAGACCCACAGTGGCCAGAGGGAGGGACCTGTACAACCCGCGAAATTGCTTCATTGGAGAATGTGACTGATGACACACCTTGGGGGGGAAGGGGAAACAGGGTCAGAGCCGGGATGCTAATTTAGTGGTCAGAGTTGGCTTCACTTGGTCCGTGCTGACATGAAGCTCCTAATAAATAATTGGATTTCTTTTGAAGCTTGGCTTGAGGCTCATGATTTAATTAGGGCATTGGTCGGAACCCTGACATTTCTTTTCCCCCCACCTATCTTTCCTCACTTCTCTTCCCCCTTTCCCCTTCCCCCTCACTGCTCTTCTATTTACTTTTGTATTTTGTATTTTATAATACTCTATAACTCAATAAAAAAATGTTTTAAAAAAAGGGAGACGAGTGGAAGATGGCTTTTAATTGCCCTTTGGGCTACTACCAGTTCAGGGTGATGCCGTTTGGTGTGCAGGGAGCACCGTCCATGTTCATGCAGTTAATCAATGAAGTTCTGCATGAGCACCTGTACAAATGGGTCTTGGTGCACCTGAACAATAAATTAATTTACACCAAGATCCTGGAGAAGCATATGAAGCTGGTGAGGGCTGTACTCAAAAAATTACGAAAGGACCAGCTGTACACAAAGCTATCCAAATGCGACTTTCATAAAACCAGCTTAGATTACTTAGGATACCGAATCTTGAAGGAGTGGAGATGGATCCCAGCAAGATGAAGGCAATACTGGAGTGGGAGGCCCCTTGAACCAGAAGGCAGCTGCAGAGCTTCCTCGGTTTTGTGAACTTCTATCGCCAATTTATCCCCACATTCACCCAGATAGCCCTGCCAATCACTAACTTGCTTAGGACAGGGAAAGGCACAAAACCCAAGCCTTTGAAGCCTCTGGATTGGTCCCTTGAATGCCAAGCTGTGTTTTAGAAGTTAAAGTGCCTCTTCGCTGCAGAGCCGGTTCTGAAACATCCCAACCCAGATGAACCATTTGTGATACAGGCAGACGCCAGTGTCGAGCCCAGCTACAGCTCGACAACGCTAACGCGCTCTTGGATGGAAGAAAGAGGAGAACGGGACAAACCTACTGCACAGTTGGTGTTGGTGGCACAGGGTGTTAGGCGGTCGAGTGCGGGGTGGGGGCTGGCGGACACGGCGGGCCAGGGTTGTTGATACCGGTTGAGTGGTTGCTGGGCTGCGCCAGGATGGCAGACGGCGTTTCCGGATTGTGGCCGGATGCTGGCGTCCTGGGAAGGAAGACGTGGGCGGCGTTTTGTACGTGACGTTACTGGGGCGGGTTATTTAAACGCTTCACCCCAGCTGCCGGTAGAGCTGTTTTCGTTCCGTTCGGGATCTCAGCGTGTGCCTGGCGCCAGCGCGCATTAAACCAGCATCCAACCAAACCCGAGGAAGTGTGGTGTCTGTTTTGCGGCGTTTGGCCCAGGAACCCTGAGAGGAAAACAGCTCTACCCCCTCTTCTTGCTTGACATGGCGGAGGGGCCTGGACGCTGGATTAGCGGCGCCCACGGAGGAGGAGGGGCAGGTGGAGGAGAAGCCAGCAGACAGCCCCCTGGAAGCTCAGCCGCCGGACGTGCGCCAAAAGGAACGGGTTAGTTGCAGTCAGGGCGGAGAGGTGGCTGAGAAGGGACCAATGCGGGGCGCGGCGTGTAATACGTCTGGGGACTGGTGGCAGAGCCCCGCGCTGGCAGCATCAAAGGACCCTCCGTCTCCGCCCTACATCGAGCGTTTCCAGTGGTGGAGGGAGAAGCGGTGGGTGGAGGATGAAGACGGGGAGTGGAGTTACTCGACGGGCTTGGGCCAGTCCACCATTGATGTTCTCCGGGAGCGGTTTGGCGAGGCCACCTTTCGAGACGCTCAGTCATGGCAGCCGTGGATGGTGGGGACGGAGTCCAGCGCTGCTTGGCACGGGACAGCAGCGGCTTCTAGCACAGAAACCCAGTTTTGTCTGGCTAGTCCCAAATTAAGACTGGGGCCGGGGAAGCCCAGACCCACCAGTCTGCAGCAGGCCACGTTACAACCTCCTCCCCCCCTTGGGGGAACCACAGGGTCCAGTGCTTCGCTTACCGCCCACATGCGGGGTGGAGGGGTGGGGCCGCAGGGCGGCCTACCCGCCCCAGTCAGGCCCCAGGGGCCGTACGGTCCACCCCCTGGGGCCCCCCCGGGAGTATGGGGTCCTCAGCCGGTGTGGGGGCCGCCCCCCTTACAGGCCACATTTGATGGAAATCCGGATTGAGTGGCACTCTTCCTTAGTCAGGTGTTAAGTTATGTAGATCTATATGGCCATTTATACCCAACCCAGTGGGCTATGGTGGTGGCTATAACGACAACGTTGACAGGTGAGGCGGCCGATTGGGTAGCGGATCTTCATAGCGACCATGCCCGAGAACTAACGGATGTCGGGTTGTTCTTGGAGGGTCTCCGGATTCGGTTTGAAGATGACACCAGAACCCAGGCGGCCGAGGGGGACCTGGTGGCTTTGAAGCAGCAGGGCCAGACAGCCAAAGAGTACGTTAAAGAGTTCAAGAAACTGGCAGGCAGGGTTCGTGCTTGGCCCGAACTCATGTTGGTCCATCAATTTCACCTCGGCCTGGATCGAGAGCTGAGGCAGGCTTGTGTCTACAGAGGATTACCACCTCGCTTATCGGAGTGGTGTAAAGCCGCAGTTGACTTGGACGTGGGACTTTGTGAATTCCGGGTTAAGGCGTCTGCGGGTGTACCCTTCCCAAGGCGACTGCCAGAGCGACCTGTCCCCCCTAGGTCCATGGATTGTGGGGATTCTGGCTCCAGGCCTGCAGATCTGCCCCGACGGCCGCTAAGGTGTTTCCGCTGCAATCAGGTCAGACATAGACCCTTAGAGTGTCCGCTACCACCTGTGCAACCATCAGGCCCTACAACATCGGCATCGAGCGGGAGGGGCCGCACTCGGGTGACTCCTGAGCGAACCAGAGGCGTAGCACAACCAGGGCAAATGGAGGACGGCACACCAAAGAAAGATTCAGGTCCGGAGCCTTCTCCTGGGATTGTTCCTGCGGTGGTAGCAGCGGATAGTGATGAGGAGGAGGGGAGCAACGATCCGATGGTAAGTGCCCCTATACGACCCTTCCTTATCCCGGTGCGTCTGGTGAATCCCCGTGATTCGGTGACGGTACAACAGGATGCACTCATTAATTCCGGGTGCACACGGTGTTTAATGAGACGAGCACTGGCCATCCAGCTGGGTCTTCGTCTGTGTCCTTTGCGGGTTCCCATAGCGTTTGAACAGATGGACGGGTCCACTCTAGGGGGAGCGCCAGCCACCCACATGACAGAACTGGTGAAATTGGAAATAGGGACGCACTGGGAGCACATACGTTTTGTGGTGGTGGACACGATGATTGAACCTATTATCCTGGGCTTAGCTTGGCTAGACAAGTGGAAACCTACCATATGGTGGGAAGGGGGTTTCCGGAAGCTTCGCCTCGAAGTGGGCCCGGAGCCCAGCTCCCTTGGCCCGGCACAGCCGGAGGGCGGGTTGTCGTTAGAGGGGGGGCCGACAGTCCTCCCTGGTGTACCGGCCGTGTATGCGGATCTGGCGGAGGTCTTCGATGAGAAAGAGTGCGACACTTTACCACCACACAGGGTGATGGATTGTGCTATTGAATTAATCCCCGGTGTTAAATTACTGAAGCCACAAATGTACGCCATGGCCCTGAGAGAAATAGAGGAACTACGCAAATACATCGATAAGAACCTGGCTAGAGGGTTCATTCAGCCAAGCCGGTCTCACATGGCTGCCCCAGTCCTCTTCCGTGAGAAGAAAGATGGCGGACTGCGTTTGTGTGTAGATTACCAGGGTTTAAATGCAGTGAGCGTAGAACCTCTATATCCCCTTCCCTTAATGAAAGACTTACTAGCTGCCCTGGCCACCGGTACGTACTTCACAAAATTGGACTTACGGGAGGCGTATTATCGTATACGAGTGAAACGGGGACGAGTGGAAAACCACCTTCAATTGCCCGCTGGGCAGTTACAAATTTTGTGTCATGCCCTTCGGACTCCAGGGGGGCCCCGCGGTCTTTATGCAATTAATCAACGAGGTCCTCCACGACTATTTGTATCGTGGTGTCTTAGTGTACCTAGACGATATCTTAATTTATACTAAGACCATGGAGGAACACGTGGCCCTCGTACGCCAAGTCCTGGAACGCCTGCTACAGGCGCGATTATACGTCAAAGTATCGAAATGCGAGTTCCACCGTACGGAATTGGACTATCTCGGGTATCGCATTTCGAAGGACGGGCTGATAATGGACCCCAAGAAGGTATCCTCTGTGTTGGGCTGGCAGGCTCCTGGGACCCGGCGTCAATTGCAGAGCTTCCTTGGCTTTGCCAACTTCTACCGCCAGTTCATACCAACCTTTGCCCATATTGCTTTGCCCCTAACAAATTTACTACAGACAAAGGGAACTGGGGTTCCTCGGCCGGGACAATGACTAGAGTGGACGGAAGACTGCCAAAGAGCTTTTGAAGAACTGAAACAACGCTTCGCCCAAGCTCCCGTACTCCACCACCCTGATCAGACGAGGCCGTTCGTGCTCCAGGTGGATGCGAGTGATGTGGCGGTGGGGGCCGTATTGTTGCAATCGGATCCCAGCGGCCAGTTACACCCCTGCGCATACACCTCTAAAAAATTTAGCTCCACTGAATGGGGGTGGGCTATTTGGGAGAAGGAGGCTTTTGCCGTGCGCTGGGCTCTCCTCACTTGGCAGCATTTGTTGGAGGGGACAGAGGTACCGTTTGAGTTCTGGACTGACCACCGAAACCTGGTGGCCTTGCAAACACCCAGAAAACTGTCCCCGAAACAAGTACGCTGGGCCCAATATTTTCAACGGTTCCGCTTCACCTTAAAGTATGTTCCGGGGGGGGGGGGGGGAAGAATTTTGTGGCGGATGCGTTGTCTCGAATGCCGCAATTCCATAGTAGGCGGGACGAGGTAATCCAAGCTATGGTGCCGGGGGGGGCAACGAACAGAATAGCCCGATTAATGAATGAGCACCCCACATGGAAAGAACTGATACAGCAGGGTTTGGAGCAGGATGAGTGGTTTCGGGAGAACAAACCGATGCTCACGCTCAGAGACGGACTAGCTTGGAAGGGGGATAAGGTATATATTCCACAGGGTATCCGTAACACAGTGTTGCGGCGCTGTCATGACACTAAGGCTGCCGGTCACTTTGGATTTCTGAAAACCCTTCATCTAACCCGGAGACAGTTCTGGTGGCCCAGTATGCAAACAGACATCGAGGCATACGTACGTAGCTGTGTTATATGTGCCAGAACCAAACCCCGGGTTGGGAAGCCTTTGGGCTTATTGCAAGTGGTGGCGACTCCTCAGCAGCCGTGGGAGATCGCTATGGACTTTGTCGTTGATCTCCCAGAGAGTAGCGGCAACACAGTCATATGGACTGTTATAGACCTGTTTTCCAAACAGGCTCATTTCATTCCCTGTAAGGGTTTACCGTCAGCCCGACAGTTAGCCAAGCTCTTCATCCACCATGTATACAGGTAGCACGGGGTACCCCGCCGCATTATTTCGGACAGGGGGGTACAGTTTACGGCACGGTTTTGGAGATCCTTCCTACTTGCTATTGGTTCCACCCAAGGGCTCAGTTCGGCATTTCATCCAAGTACGAACAGGGCAGCCGAACGTGCTAATGCCATGGTTGAACGTTACCTCCGCTGTTACATTTCATACCAGCAATTGGATTGGTCATCGTTGTTACCGTTCGTGGAGGTAGCGTATAGTAACACCGTCCATAGTAGTACAGGCTTTACCCCATTCAAGATAACTATGGGACGGGACTTTGTGGCAATACCAGAGCTCGAACAACAGCCAACTACGTCAATGTTACCACAAGAATGGGCCGATAAACTCCAAACGTTGTGGCTGCAGGTACGGGACGCCTTAGACAAAGTGGCCACGGAATATAAGAACCAAGCGGACAAAAAGAGAGCGCATTTACATCCCCTACAGGTAGGGGATATGGTCTACCTCTCCACTAAAGACATCAAACTACGCCTGCCTAGTCACAAATTAGGAACTAAGTTCCTCGAACCCTTTCCGGTTGTAAAGGTGGTAAATCCGGTCACAGTTGCATTAAAACTACCTCCATTACTGGGGAAAATACATCCCGTCTTCCATGTTAGTCTCCTGAAACCTGTAGTAGTGCCCCGCGATAGCCATACACGTCCGGGCCCGGTGGTGGAGGGCCATTATGAAATTAGCGAGATACTCGACTCCAGAGTATGTAGGGGAAGACTTAGGTAACTCGTTCGCTGGAAAGGCTATCCAAATGAGGACGGGTCGTGGGTACCCGCCACTGATGTGAACGCTAAGAGATTAGTCAGACGCTTCCATACAAAATACCCCCAGAAACCACGACCTAATGCTAACCCTTCTACTTTCTCTATTACAGAGAGACCCATGGTGAAAGGGGAGCCGCCTGTCGAGCCCAGCTACAGCTCGACAACGCTAACGTGCTCTTGGACGGAAGAAAGAGAACGGGACAAACCTACTGCACAGTTGGTGTTGGTGGCACAGGGTGTTAGGCGGTCGAGTGCGGTGTGGGGGTTGGCGGACACGGCGGGCCAGGGTTGTTGATGCCGGTTGAGTGGTTGCTGGTGTCGAGTGTCCAGCTACCTCGACATCAGACCGGGGAGAGGAGACACAGCACAACCAACCTGGATGGGGGGAGGTCTGCTCCGTCT
>WNWU01013310.1:1031292-1052561 GCA_012654045.1 Ptyas mucosa | reverse complement strand
AACCTCATACTTTGTCTACGAGTCGTGTGCACAGTGGTGAAGCCCAGGTCGGCGAGCAGACGACAGCTGGGCTGCGCCGGGATGGCAGACGGCGTTTCCGGATTGTGGCCGGATGCTGGCGTCCTGGGAAGGAAGACGTGGGCGGCGTTTTGTACGTGACGTTACTGGGGCGGGTTATTTAAACTCTTCACCCCAGCTGCCGGTAGAGCTGTTTTCGTTCCGTTCGGGATCGCGTGTGCCTGGCGCCAGCGCGCATTAAACCAGCATCCAACCAAACCCGAGGAAGTGTAGTGTCTGTTTTGCGGCGTTTGGCCCGGGAACCCTGAGATGCCAGTCATGTGGCTATGGGGGTGGTCCTACTCCAGAAAAATGCCAAGGGAGAGCTGCAACCTTGTGCCTACAAGTTCCATAAACTTTCTGAAACTGAAAGGCACTGGGCCATCTAGGAGAAGGAAGCCTACATGGTCCAGTGGGCTTTCCTAACTTGGAGGCAGTTCTTTGAGGGCAGTAAAATCCCCTTCAAAGTGTGGACAGACCACAAGAACCTTGAAGCGTTAAAGACCCCATGGAAGCTATCTCCTAAGCAGGTCCGGTGGGATCAATATTTCAACTGCTTCAGCTTCACCCTCCAATACCTACTGGGGGAAAGAATTTTTTGGTGGACGCTCTCTCCCGGATGCCACAGTACAACAGTGCCCAAGAAGTAGTAGTCAACTCCATCATCCCATCCAACTAGCTCGCAGCACCTGCAGTTATTAGGCAGCAGAGAGCAACCCCTCGAAACTCAGCCCCAGACGTGGTACAACCCGAGGCAGGCCCTGGAGGCTGACGACTGGTTCCAGCATCACAGAGATGAGCTGGCCTCAAGAGAGAGACTGGTGTGGAAAGGGAGCAAAATCTATGTCCCAGTTAGCAAAAGGACTCTAATTCTACAGCAGAGCCAAGACGTGAGGACAGCAGGGCATTTTGGGTTTATAAAGACTCTCCATCTGGTCAAGAGGAAAATTGGTGGCCAAAAATGAAGGACGATATAGAGGCATATGTGGCTAGCTGCCACGTGTGTGCTTCTATGAAACAGTTGCCTGGGAAGCCCCTGGGATTGCTACAGCCAGTAGCCAACCCCATAAGCCCATGGGAGGAAATCTCTATGGACTTTAGAGTTGCCAGAAAGCCAGAATATCATGATTTGGACTGTCACTGATTTGTGTCAAACCCCGTTCCGGGGTTTGCCATACCTGCAGGGAGGGGCCCTAACACAGGAGGTGGGTGGTGTGGAGAGCCTCGCCAAATGACACGGAGCCAGCCAATGAACAGCTGACTGGGGCTGAGGCTGCAAGCGGTGAACTACGAGGAACTGGCTGACAAACAGCTGATTGGGGCTGAGGCTACAAGCGGCAAGCCATGAGGAGCTGGCCGACAAACAGCTGATCCCAGCTGCTTACGAGCCGGCCGACGATCAGGTGATCGGGGCCTGCAAGCCGGCTGACAAGTAGCTGCTTGAGCCTGCTGGCATCCTGGCAATCAGCTGACTGGGTCTGCCAGATGGTCGGCTGCTGCAGCGTGTGGAAGGGTGTGGCTCCAGCCTTCAAAGGGTGCTGGGAGGCGGAAGCTCCCAGTGCTAACTTTATTCCAAAATCTTTGCTGACAGAACTCACTGTGTGCCGAGAATCCGGCCTAATAAACCTTTTGGATCCCGGAGCAAGTGGCGTCCTAATTGTGGTCTAGGTGTGGAGCTCGGACCTTTGAGATTTGTTCTCCAAGCAAGCCCACTTTGTGGCATGCTCCAGGATCCCTTCAGCCTGGACTTTGGCTAAGTTGTTCGTGCAGCACATCTACCAGCTGGGTCCCAAAGCGCATTATCTTGGACTGAGGAATCCAGTTCACTTTGAAGTCTTGCAGAAGTTTTTACAGCTAATAGGCTCCCCCCAGGGGCTTAGCTCCGCCCATCATCCTCACACGAATGGAGCCTGTGAACGCATGAACTCAATTCTAGAGCAATACCTGAGGTGTTTTGTAAACTACCAGCAGATCAATTGGGCTGAGCTTCTGCCCTTCACAGAAGTGGCATATAATAATTCTGTGCATAGTAGCACCAGTTTACCCCATTCAAAGTGGCCACTGAGATGGAATTTGTGCCGATGCCAGAACTTCCTCAGGAGAAGCCATCATCAGTCTCGCTAGCTGAGTGGATGGACATGCTAAAGGCCACATGGGTCACAGTGTGTCAGGCATTGGAGAAAGCCAGGGAGACCCACAAGAGGCAGGCTGACAAGGACACCCCAGAGGGAGTTCAGGGTAGGGGACAGGGTATGTCTACCAAGTTCTTGAACCTCATGTAAAAAAACTGGGCCCCAAATATATAGGACCCTTCCCAATTACCTGGATTATAAACCTGGCGACAGTGGAGCTGAAGTTGCCAAAAAGCCTCAGACGCATTCATCCTGTGTTTCAATGCAATGTTAAAACTTTTCAGCAGCTCAGTATTAAGGCCAGCTACTGAGCCCCCTCCTCCTCCCATTTTAGTGAGTGGAGAGGAGTATTTTGAAATTCAGGAAATCCTGGACTCGAGGAGGCACAAGGGGAAATTGCAGTATCTAGTTGTATGGAAGGGGTATCCCCTAGCAGATGCAGAATGGGTGGCAGCAAAAGATGTTATGGCATCTAGACTTGTCCACAAGTTCCATGCTAAATACCCAAAATGACCCAGATAGAGTGAGAGTTAGGGGCTTATATGTTATGTAAATTTGTGTATGTTTTCTTTCCTAGGCCTATCTTTCTTCTGGAGGGTTGGCATGTCAAGGTTGACTTGCAAGGCACTTCTTTCCCATCGCAACTTGACAAACAACCTAAGGGAGGGGGGATAGGTATGATTGGAATGTGTGAGGAGCTGGGAGGGAGAAAAGGAATTTATGTGAGCCGTTTGCAGCCTGAGAAAATCTCACAACCCCAAGGTCAGATACTGAAGACTTTCAAAAGGTGCAGCTTTCCCAAAATAAAGTGCTTAACCTGGATTGGTGGACAATGGACTCTGGGCGGCCCAGGGGAAGGAAAAGAGGGTTTTACTATGCTGTGCTTCGTGCCAAAACCTTAGAACTTGCTTCGCTTCTTCTGTACCTATTATATGGATGTCAGTAAAGTTATACTCTTGGTAAAATAAAAAATGTCCCAGACTTTCTTTTACTGTAAATGGCAACAGGACAGTTGACACAGACCCTTTGGTGCATGGATTGGCTGCTGGGACACGTGGCTACTTGTCCTATGCTGCGAATTGGTTAGGGACACGTGTCCCTCAGCAAATCACCTGGGATGAGGGGGTGGAGGAAGAGTGCCAATGGACCACTGGTGGGGCAGGAGCACCAGCAGAGGGCCAGCCGAGGATGAACCCACATGGTGGGTCAGCTGTGGCGGGGGCCCCAGGGTGAATTGTACACGGCCATGTGGCTGCGGCTAATTGTCACATATTGCTACTTCAAATAATAATGTGACCACTTGATTTTAGATAACCTCAAGGACACTTTACAGTTCAGCCCCTAAGAGATGTCTGCACAGGCAAAATGTCTGCTCTTCACACAGCAAGACAGGTCACAGATGATCTTCTGGAAAAAAAATCTGATTAACCATTTCAGTACCCTGCCAGATTCAGAACAAGCTGATATTAAAAGACTAGACGATTTGAGACAAATTGTAGTGGCAACTTGTAAAGTAGCCAGACCTCTCATTGATCTGGTTTTACAAACTACCCAAGACAGTTGCCATCACTTTGAGAAAGGACATGTTGGCATGGCGCCCCCCTCCTATAGAATCCAGGTATGCATATCATCAACATAGAGTTCCCTGGAGCAGATTCAAATTCCTCCACCCTGCCCCCTCTTGAAGTAGCACAACATCCAGGAACATCAAAGAATAAAACGCGGACTGCTGCTGACAAAGAGAGGATGATTTTGACTGCCTAAAACCCTGAGAACCACAATCTGAGTCAGGCAGTGGGTTCCACCAGAAACATGACATGGACATTTCCTGCTTAACATACTCAATAACTGCCACACACTTCAGCCTTCCAGGCAAACCTTTGCCCAAGGAATCATATGAAGTCATGATAATGGCAGCCCGCAAGGCAGGAAGAACATCACTGTTCAGGGCAGAACCAACACCCCTAATAAATTATACCAGGGGTGTCAAACTCAGTTTCATTGAGGGCAGCATCAGGGTTGTGTTTGACCTTAAGGGGCTGGGGTGGGCATGGCCAGGGTGGGCATGGCCAGCTCAATGTCACTCAGGCCTGAGGCGCCTGTGGTGGTCCAAGTGCTCTGCCAGCAAAAACGGACTCCCGAGCTTCATTTTGGCTGTGACAGCCTCCTGCAACCATCTTCCAGTGAAAATGAAGCTCAAGAGGGCTGCAAGCAGTCCTCCCGAGCTCCCTATTCATTGGCAAAGTCACTGCGGGCCGGTCCTTTGCTGTTTCCAGGGCGGCCACACGAGCCAGATCTAAGCACCCCGCAGGCCAGATCCAGCCCCCGGGCCTTGAGTGTCAGGGTTCCAAGTAATATAGCCATTTCAAAACAGAACTCCAAGGCAGGGTAATTCCTCAAAGAACTATTTTATTTGGAGATATCATCTTGGCACAACCAGTGGAAAGCCAGTTCTGAATCTTCCCATGCTTTCCACAACCTGAAGAGGAAACGTTTCCCCGTTTCTCAAAACAATAAATCACATTGCCCAATTTGGAAGCTGGCTGGTTCCTTGGTTACCTCTCTCGTCCTCCTCTGCTCAGCCAGCCATTGGAATGCCTCTGACTCACCAGAAATCTATGCTGTTTGGGTTAAACCCCCCCTTACTCCCCCCTCCAGCTCTAAGCTGTGTCAGCCTGAAACCCTGAGAAAGAAACCCCATAGTAACTACACGACCATAGCCAGAGCACAGTGAGGTTAGTCAAACACTCCTAACCTCCTCTCCCTCCCCCAGGATGACCCCTTGGCTTTTGGGGGTACGTATCATGAAATTGCTTCACTAGTCTATCTGGCCTCACCTTCCAACTCTTCACCCAGGTGGCTTCAGCAACGGGGTATCCCTTCCAGTGCACTAGAACTGCAACTGACCCCGGTGTACTCTCAAGTCTAGAATCTTCCTTACCTCGTAATGTGTTTGGCCTTCAATCTTTAGCGGTTTGGGTGGTATCCTACCTGTTGGCCTGAGTTGAGAGCCCACGGCGGGTTTTAACAAACTGCTGTGGAAAACCGGATGCACTTTCCCTAACAACCGGGGAAGTTTAAGTTGCACAGTGACCAGTTTATAACTTTCACTATAGGAAAAGGCCCTATGAACTTCAGACTGAGTTTCTTAGATTAATTCTTAATTTCAATTTCAGATACTTTGTGGACAAGTAGACCTTATCCCCCACCTTAAACTGCAGTTGGGGAGAGCGGCGCTTATCAGCTTGGGCCTTATATGCTTTCGCTGCCTCCCGTAGGGCTTGCTTGGTATTTTCCCATGCTTTTTCAGCAACGCCATCCACTCTGCCAGTGACAAATATTGCTCCACCATGTCATTGGTATGTACTGAGACCCTGTTACTGCTAGGATGGAATGCTGAGCTCAGCCCCTGCGAAGACCCAATGGACCTCATGAACTCCCTCTAGAATTTAGCGGTGAATTGGACCCCCCCCATCAGAGATAATCCTGCGAGGGACACCATGCAACCTGTAGATATGCTTTATAAACAGGTTAGCCAGATTCCGAGCTGACGGGAGCCCTGGGCAAGCTACAAAATGGGCTTGTTTGGAAAACAAGTCGATGATAGTTCAGATGAGAGTACTCCCCCCACTCGCAGGGAGCTCAACAATGAAATCCATGGCTATCTCCTCCCAGGGTCGGAACAGGTTGGCCACCTGCTGGAGCAATCCGGGGGGGTCTCCCCGGCCTCTTCTTCATGGGGGCACAGGTGGCGCAACTTTTAACATAGTCCTCAATTACCTTTTTCATCTTTGGCCACCAGAACTGCCTTCTGGCCAGGTGCAAGGTTTTCAGGTAGCCAAAGTGCCCTGCTTGCTTCGAGTCATGACTCTTTTGGAATACGCGGAGCCGTAAGCTGCTGGGCACGTACAATTTGGAGCTTTTCCAGGCTAGTCCATCTTTGAGGGTTAGTATTCCCAGGTTGTCTCTGTACCACGTGTCGGCTGGCAGCTCATCTTTTAGGCTTTGGGTCATCCCCCCTTCTCTGTGGTTCTTCTCTGCCTGGCCTGGCCCCTAGTTATGGCCTGTGAAGCAGGTTGGGAGGAGGGGATCATTTCATGAACCACCTCTTCCTGCTTACTGTGGTACTGCAGTTTGTGCGACAAAGCATCCGCCAGGATGTTCTTCTTTCCCAGGACGTGCTTCAGCTCAAAGTTGAATCGTTTGAAATATTGTGCCCAACGGACCTGCTTTCAGGAAAGCTTCCTGGGGTTTTTTAGTGCCTCTAGATTCTTTTGATCAGTCTATACCTCAAACGGCACAATACTGCCCTCAAGGAAATGCCTCCAGGTTAGCAGGGCCCACCAGATCACGTAGGCTTCTTTCTCCCACACCGCCCACCTCCGTTCGGTTTCAGTCAGTTTTTGGGAGGTGTAAGCGCAGGGCTGTAAGTTGCCCTCTGCATTTCTCTGAAGGAGAACGGCTGCGACGGCGTCACTGGCGTCTGCCTGGATTACAAAGGGTTGTTCTGGGTCAGGGTGTTTGAGGATTGGCTCCTTGGTGAACAGCTGCTTCAATTCCACATCAGCCCATTGACATTCTATAGTCCACAGTAGTGGCTGACTCGGTCATGATTGTTGAGCCCCCCCGTTTAACAGTTCGGTGATGGGCAGGGCGACCTGCGCAAAAGAGGGGATAAACTGCCAGTAGAAGTTAGCGAACACCAGGAAGCTTTGCAGCTGTTTTCGTGTACGTGGGGGTTGCCAGTCTAGAACAGCTTTTACTTTAGCCGGGACCATCTCTATGCCCTCGCTTGACACCCGGTAGCCCAGGTAGTCCAGACTAGTTTTGTGGAACTCGCATTTTGACAACTTTGCATACAGTTTGGCCACAAGGAGTTTCTCCAACACTTGCCGAACAAATTTCACATGTTCCTCTAGGTCCTCTGTGAAGATAAGAATGTCATACAGGTACACGAGGACTCATACAGGTGCTCATGTAACACCTCATTTATCAGTTGCATGAATACTGCTGGGGCCCCTTGCAGTCCAAAGGCCTTCACTTTGAATTGGAAGCTCCCTAAGGGGCAGTTAAAGGCGGTTTTCCACTTGTCCCCTTCTTTGATTCGTACCTGGTAGTACGCCTCTTGCAGGTCTAGTTTGGTGAATACCTTCCCCTTCGCCAGGTGAGACATGTCTTTCATGAGGGGAAGTGGGTAGGTGTTCGCCATGCATACGGCATTTATTCCTCTAAAATCCATGCAAAGCCTCATCGATCCATCCTTCTTAAAGTGGACTGGGGCGGCCACTCTAGACTTAGCCAGCTGGGTAAACCCCCAGGCCAAATTAGTGTTGATGTACTTTCTTAGCTCTTTTATCTCTTTCGGGGTCATGGAGTACATCTTGGGCTTGGGTAGCTTAGCCCCCGGTACAAACTATGGCACAGTCTGTGGGGCAGTGAGGAGGTAGCACGTTGCATTCCTCCTCGCTGAATTCTTCAGTCAGGTCCCGGTATTCTCTAGGAATCTGGGATTTGGCTGGGGGCAGCTGTGAAGTAGCGGTAGCCTTCTCACCCCATTTAGCGTCACTGCGTCGTGGGGCTGTCCCTTCTTCAGCACCCTCTCGAGGGGGTTCGGGGCCTATCCCATTTTAGCTTCCTGTGGCCACCCTCCCACATGATGGTGGGGCCCCATTTGTCCAAGCAGGATAGGCCCAGAATCACCCTATCCATCATTTTTGGCACCACCACGAAGCGGATGAGCTCCTGGTATGCTTTGGAAGCCATATTAGGCCCAGAAGCTTCCACTGTGCCAACTTCTTGTGTGTGGGAAAGTAGGAGGGGGGATTTAGTAGAGGAAATATATTTATACAAAAAAGCATTCTTCCTTTTGGTCAAGGTCAGCACAAGCCTGCATCTGGAGGAGTGGTTGGAGTGATGTCTCAAGATGGGACGGATGGTGATTGGAGCATGTGATGGACTAATGAGTGAGGGGATGGTTTTGGAGGTTTTGATTTACTGAGGGAAAACCCAGAACTCTCAGATTCGGGTATTCCCAGATGTGCCAGTATACCTACTCTAATAAATGGAACTTTAAGACAACGCTTGCCTTGGAGTTTTTAATTGGAGTTGGGGTTTTCTGAATTGCTGACATTAACCTGAATCTCTAAAATCATAACGGCACCCCGAAAGGGGGCTGTCTGGGGTGCTGAGCCCCAGCATCAACCTAAAACTTGGGTGGTGTAAAGACTCAGCGAAGATGGAGGAGAAAGAGGAGGTCACAGAGGCGGCCGTGGGGATGGATACTCAAGGACTTATCGAGACCCGGTATTCTCCTTCTGAAGAAGTGGTGCGAGCCATTGAAGCTGCAGAGACAACACGATGGCTAGGCGCTTGGCCCAAGGAGTCGGATTCCTGGAAAAGTTGTCAGTCTGATCAAACTCCAGAAAGGGGACAGGAGAAGAGACCACCTGAATATCGAGCCGCTTCCAGCCCAATGAAGTCGCCCCATGAGCCAGAGTGGAGATGTGTGACAGCTTTGGGATCCGGAGATTCCTGGGACTGGAACCTGTTGCCTCCATCTCGAAGCCAATCGTCAACTGGACTCCTGGAGTGTTTTGAACGGATGGAAGTGGGAAGTTATGCCCCCCGCACCTAACCTCAAGTGAGATGGAACTTAACACAACCCATGTTCACTTTTCCTGATCCAGGACCTGGCGGAGGAATTAGCAGGGCACAGGAACCTTTCTACCTGGCCAGGGATGACAGGAGGAAGGGCTCGGCACAGCCAGGCCAAGCAGCAGTTGGGAGACAGCAGACACAGCTGGCATGGGGACCGCCCCCCCACCTGCTGCCACCCCCTCGCCAGCCTGCCTTTGTGCTACCCCCTGCAGAATGTATCCCTCCAGGCTGGGGATTCTATCCCGGCGAGGGGTGGGTCCAGTGCCACTGGACGCCAGCATCTTCTGCTCCAATTTTCCAGGGATCCCCATGGGCCCAATATGCTCCAACGATCCTGGCACATCAGTGAGGGCTAATCCAGCAGCCGGCTAGAGCTCCCCCCCTCTCTGCAACCCAACAAGCAGCGCAGCAGCCGCCTGTCCCTCCTCCGGATGCAATCCAGCAACAAGTAGCAGCTCCACTGCAGGTTCCAGCTCAGCCGCTGGCGCACGCCCCGCCACCCGCTGTGGCGCACCAGAATGTCCCAGCCCCGCCGCCCATCGCCAGCGCCAATCCACCTGTGAGGCAACCGCCACCCCGGTTTAGAGCAACATTTGATGGTAAGCCTGCCAAACTGGCTTACTTTCTCAGCCACGTCTGGGATCATATAGATGAGTATGCAGAGCAATACGAAACAGATTGAGACTTAGTATCGGCGATTTCTGATGGGATAAATGAAGGGGATGCTGCCGAATGGATAGCCCAGCTGCACAATGAGGGAGCTGCTGAACTAAATGATGCCGATGGTTTTGTTGAGTTGCTGTGGGCCAGATTTGAAGACCCAGACCAAATCAATGAAAATGAAGCCACAATAAAGGTGATGAAGAAAGGTAACCAACCCCCTCCCCCTAATGAAGGACTTGCTGAACCACTTGTCAAAAGGCAAGATTTTCACCAAGCTAGATCTAAGGGAAGCCTATTATTCGGTTCGCATAAAGGAGGGAGACGAATGGAAAAATTGCTTTTAACTGCCCACTGGGCAGTTTCCAATTCCAGGTCATACCTTTTGGACTTCAAGGGGCCCCCGCAGTCTTCATGCAACTGATCAATGAAGTGCTACATGAACACCTCTATATGAGGGTCCTGGTTTACCTGAATGACATTCTTATATTCAGCAAAAATATGGAAGAACATATCAAACAGGTCAGGCAAGTGCTGAAAAAGCTCTTAGCTGCAAAACTCTATGTGAAGCTGTCCAAATGTGAATTCCAGAAGGAATCTTTAGACTACCTAGGATACCGAGTGTCTAACCAAGGGATCGAAATGGACCCGGAAAAAGTGAAGGTGGTGTTAGATTGGCAGCCCCCATGCACCCGGAAACAATTTCAAAGCTTCCTGGGTTTTGCAAATTTTTATAGACAATTCATCCCCTCCTTTGCAGAGGTCGTGCTCCCGTTAACCAAGCTTCTAAAAACCAGTCCGTCTCCTAACAAGTCAAAACCCAGCCAACCCCTCTCGCTTGGACAATGGACTGTCAGAAATCCTTTGAACATTTAAAATGCCTATTTGTGGTGGAGCCAATCCTCCAGCACCCTGACCCAAATTAACCATTTATAGTCCAAGCCGACGCTAGTGACGTGGAAGTAGCAGCTGTTCTACTGCAAAGGAACACTCAAAATGAACTAATGCCTTGTGCTTATGTGTCAAAACAGTTAACGGACACTGCGCGCAGATGGGTGGTATGGGAGGAGGAGGCTTTTGCGGTGCGTTGGGCTCTCTTCTCCTGGAAACACTTCCTAGAGGGGTAAAGGAGCCTTTTGAAGTGTGGACAGACCACAAAAACCTTGAGGCATTGAAGACCCCTCGGAAGCTTTCACCCAAACAAGTTCGCTGGGCTCAGTATTTTAAACGCCTTAACTTCAACCTAAAGTGCATTCCAGGGGAGGGGAAAAACCTATTAGCTGATGCTTTGTCCAGAAAGCCCCAGTTTGACAGCTGGCGAGAAGAAGTAGTACATGCCATGATCTCCGAAACCCAACCAGCAGCACAAGCACTCACTAGAGCACAAACAAGGTGCAGTTCAGACCTCCCTGAAGACAAGTTGACAGCAGAGCTAAAAGCAGCGCTCTGAAACGATGCGTGGTTTCAGGAAAACCAGACCGACTTAACCTTAAGGGACGGATTGACTTGAAAGGGGAGTATTTATGTGCCCAGCTGCATGCGACTCCTGGTGCTAAAGCGTAGTCATGATTCTCGAATAGGGGGCCACTTTGGATTTTTAAAAAGCCTCTATTTGACTAGAAGACAATTCTGGTGGCCAAGGATGAAAACCGATGTAGAGGACTATGTAAAAAGCTGCACAATCTGTGCCACCATGAAGTCCAGACCAGGGAAACCCCCTGGGTTTCTCCAAACCGTGGCCAAACCCACAAAACCCTGGAAAGAGATTGCAATGGACTTCATCGTCGAACTCCCAGACAGTGGAGGAAATACGGTGATTTTGACTGTTGTGGATTTATTCTCCAAGCAAGCACACTTTACTGGCTGCAACGGATTACCTTCAGCCAAAAAGCTGGCAAAACTCTTTGTGAAGCACATCTACAGGCTTCATGGCGTCCCGTGTCAAATAATATCAGATAGTGGAGTCCAATTTACTGCTAAGTTCTGGAAGGAGTTCCTGAGGTCCATTGGGTCATCCCAGGGACTTAGCTCGGTATTCCATCTGTCTACCAACGGATCCGCGGAACGATCCAATACCATGGTGGAACAATACATCAGATGTTATGTAAACTATCAACAAGAGGACTGGGCGGAATTGTTACCGTTTGCAGAGGTGCCTGAGTTGCCTAGAGAGCCACCCACTTCCATGTCCCTAACAGAATGGATAACCTCATTAAAAAAGGGTTGGGTGAATACTAAGAAAGCTTTAGCTGAAGCAGCGGAGAAGTATAAGGCCCAGGCAGACAAGCACAGGTCTCTCCAACCACCTTTCCGAATAGGAGATCAGGTGTATTTGTCAACCAAATACCTAAGTTTGAGGTTACCTAGCAAGAAGTTTGGACCCAAATTCATAGGTCCCTTCCCTATAGTAAAAGTGATTAACCCTGTAACTGTCCAACGTAGCCTCTCTTGCATATTAGGGAAAGTGCATCCAATGTTTCACAATAACTTATTGAAACCAGCAATAGGATCTAATTTAAGACCTTTACCAGCTGCTCCCCCCCACCTTTGATAGTACAAGGGGAAACTCATTATGAAGTTAAGGAAATATTTGACTCTAGATTACACAGGGGTCGGTTACAGTATTTGGTACACTGGAAAGGGTACCCTTTGTCTGAAGCTACTTGGGTGAAAAGTTGGGATGTGAAAACTGATAGACTAGTAAAACAATTTCATGATAAATTTTCTGAGAAGCCAAAGGGTCCTCCTGGAGGGGGGAGAGGGGGTTAAGCGGTTTGATGTAAAATGCGTTAACCCTTTCTTTTGTGTTTTGTCTATTTTATTTTCCAGGGTGTTTTTTTTTCTTCAAGGGGGGATGCCTGCCAGCTTTGGAAGCCGTACTAGCCCTGGAAGCTTCCACGCTGCCACCTTCTCGTGTGTGGGAAAGTAGGCAGGAGGAATTAGTAGAGGGAATGTATTTAGACAAAATAGCATTCTTCCTTTTGGTCAAGGTCAGCACAATCCTGCATCTGGAGGAGTGGTTGGAGTGATGTCTCAAGATGGGACGGATGGTGATTGGAGCATGTGATGGACTAATGAGTGAGGGGATGGTTTTGGAGGTTTTGATTTACTGAGGGAAAACCAGGAACGCTCAGATTCCGGTTTTACCAGATATGCCAGTATACCTACTCTAATAAATGGAACTTTTGAGAAAAGTTCCCTCACCATTGGGTCATTCTCACCTTCATTGTAGGCCATCGGCTTCGGGGCCTCCTAGGTAGGAGTTTTCTGTTCCCCAGGGGGGAGAGGGTAGATTTCAATGGCCTGACGTGCGAACCTTCCCCTCTCGCGTGCGCCGCCGCAATCTCCTTGACCTGGTTGACCGGGGGGGGGGGTGTCTTCCTCTCTGGTTTGGGGATGGGAGCTAGGCTCTCAGGCATCTCATTGCTTTGACAGTTATCATTCCCACTGCCAGTCGGCCGTTCAGAGGTTCTAGCCGGTTGTCCCTTAAGCTCCCCAAGCCCCACTCGCTGGCCAAGTAGGCACCTCTTGGGCTGGGCCTGAATCCATGGCTGGGCTGGAGGCTGGGGAGGCGTAGCAGTTGCCATCAGGGATCGTGATAGGGCTGGGGTGGAGACCTGCTGCGTCTGGATCCAGCCATGGCTAGGGTGGTAAATCCAGCTGGGCGACCCCTGCCAACCCAGCTGGGGCCATGGATCCCATGGGGCCATCAGGTCATTTTCAGCCCCATGCTTCAGCAGGCTTTACCCCCGATTTGTTCTTTTGGGACCTCCCCAATTGAGACCATCCAGTCGTTCTTCTGGATTATAGGAGGCTGGTGCTCCTTGGCGCCCCAAGGTCCTAAATTCCTCCCAAACTTTAGGACAAGGTCCTAAATTCCTCCCAAACTTTAGGACAAGGTCCTAAATTCCTCCCGGCTGCTGCCACGGAAAAATCCCACGGGATGGGTGGGGGCCTCCCTCAGCAGCTCTTCCAGCCATCGACCGAACAGGCACCTCCCGGGCTGGCTTCTGATCCACTGAGGGCCGGTAAGCATGAGGACCCCAGGGATCGGCAGAGAACAGAGTTGGGGCGGGGGTGGAGGCCCACAGCACCTGGAACTGGCCCTGACTGAGGCTGTAGTCCTTGCCGGGCTGTGCTCGGCCTACTAGCGGGGGCCATCCTTAATTTGGAGGACCAGGGTGGTCCTCCCAATTAAGTATGTGCTAGCATGCTCCACCATGGTTCCGGGTCTTCATGGCTCATCCCACCGGTCTCCCACCACGTGCATGGTGGTATCTGGAACCCCCAGGACCCTGACTCACTCAGGCCTTGCAGGGTCTGTGTCAACTTGCAAAGCTTTCAAGTTGCCATGAGCAGGAGGGAGGGAGAACTGATAGAGCTGATTGATTTTCCTAACTGAAGATACATTCAATAAATGCTTCCGTACCGCAATTGGAAGGAGGGTGTTGGATTTCACAGCCAGCCAAAGTGGTTAATTGGAGAATGTGATTTATGACATGGCCAGGGAGGAGGGGAGAGACAGGGTCATAGGGGAACGTAAATCTACGTGGGATTAGTTCTAACTGCATCCGAATATTGCCAAAATGGTGCTCCTAATAAATGACTGTATTTCTTTTGAAGGTTGGCTCATGGCTCATGAATTAATTAGGGCATCTTTCGGAAACTTCACAGACAGAACTATTTTTAAAATCTATCAAGATTACCACGTTTCCTGAATCCTGGACTCTCCAATTGCTCCCCGATGTCTGGGGTGCTGGGAGGGAAAATCAGGCAACCATGGCCAAAGACGTGCTATCTGAAGAGAGCCTAATTGCAGCCAGAGTGCAGCCTCCCTCAGACATCAAAGCTGAGATGCCTGCTCCAGCAGCGGAAGGAAGAAAAGATGAGTATTGGTGGGAGTTAATCCCTAAAGCAGCTGAGGTTGAATTCCCCCACCCCAATGCCCGGGAAAAAGGGGAAGCCGCTGAGCGAGCTGGGAAGAGTGGAGTGGAGGTGGGACTGGAAACAAGCCAGGCTCCCAAAGCCCCTGGGGAGTTCCAGAGAGCAGCCGAGGGAGGAATTTGACCAAGCCACCCTTCCCGATGAGGGGCCGTCATGCAGGCCAAAGGAGAGGGGAGGAGCAGTGGATCCCTTTGAAGTGAGGAGAAGCAGACAGGAACACAGCCCCCCTTCTCCACCCATCAGGAGGAGGCTGCAACCAGTGTCTTTTCCACGCAGCAGGCAGGCTACCCAGGGCAGACAAACCCCTCTCTCCCTCCAAACTAGAGCTGAGGAAGAGGGCCAGCTACATCAAATAGGCCAACAGGGGGAGAGAGGAGCAGTGCTGAATGAACTGCCCCAGTTCAGAGGAAAGTTTGATGGGGACTCAGACCAGCTAGCTCTATTCCTTGACTCAGCTGAGATCCACCTAGAATGTTATGGACACCTCTACCCATCCCCCAGAGCCATGGTGAATACCATCGCACAGGGGCTAGAGGGGGAAGCAAGGGAATGGCTAGCAGCCCTCCACAAGAGGAAAGCCCCCCAACTGCAAGACGTAGATGACTTCCTACGACTGCTAGAGGCCAGATTCGAGGAGGCAGTGGTAGACCCATAAGCAGAGGATGAGCTCAGCTATCTAAAGCAGAGGGGCCGTCCCATTAAAGAGCACATCCGCGAATTTAGGAGAGTCATTGGGAGGCTACCCCCTTTGCCAGAGCGGTTGCTAGTGCACTTTTTCAGAACAAGCCTGGACAATCAAATTACCCAGGTAACCGCTTACTGGGACATCCCAAACCAGCTCTCTGAGTGGTTCCAAGTGGCAATAAAAGTCGATAGTGGATTGCACGCCAACAACTTGAGAGAGCAACCAGACACGAAAGAGAGGGGGCAACCTGACCTGAAACCAGCCTTCTCTCGAAGCCTGCTGAAGTGTTATAGATATGTAGAGAAGGGCCACACGGTATCTGTGTGCACACCCCCAGCCCCAAGGCCTAGGCCAGAGCCACCACCCAGGACACAGCAGGAACGAGGCCCCAAACGAGCCAACACGTCCCGGAGGGCCCTCCAGGCTGAAGAGGTCCCTCCCCACCCAGCCGAAGGGGGGGAACACCAGGCAACGATGGCCAGTTGCCAGAATCCTATGATAGCGAGGACGAGGGCGAAAACGACCCAATGGTGAGGGGACCAGTCCACCCTTTCTTTTTCCCAATACGCCTCATAGCCCCAAAAACGGGGACCCAGGGGGCCTTTCAAGCCCTGATAGACTCAGGCTGCACTAGATGCTTGATCAACTTAACCAAAGTCCTGAAACTGGGGATCAGAGCAAAAAGACTGACCCACCCAATCCGTTTCGAACAGGTTGATGGGTCCCTAATGTGGGGAGCCTATGCCACTCACCTGACCGAACCAGTGGGGCTAGAGCTAGCAGATCACTGGGAAGTAATTCGATTCATAATAGCCCCCCAAATTACAGATCCAGTCATACTGGGACTCTCTTAGCTAGACAAGTGGGGACCGACCATCTGGTGGCAAGGGGGTACCCGCAGACTGAGAATAGCAAGGGGGCCCCAACCCCTCCCACACCAGCAAGCAGAAATACCGCCCATGCAGGGAACCCTCCAAAAGAGCACACCAGAACAACTGGCAGCCACATCCGACAAAACCCCAGAGACCGAACAGATCCCAAAGGAACATCAGGACCTTGCAGAAGTATTCAGCGAGGCCGAGTGCAACGTCCTGCCTCCCCACCACGAGGCAGATTACGCCATCGAAATCATCCCTGGGGCAAAACTACCCAAGCCCAAGCTGTATGACATGACACCTCAGGAAATGCAAGAAATGCACAACTACATAGACAAAAACCTAGAAAGGGGATTCATCGAGCCAGCCAAACCACGGGTCGCGGCGCCAGTCCTCTTCAAAGAAAAAAAAGATGGGACTATGAGATTGTATGTCGACTTTCAAGGTATCAATGCAGTGTGCGTACACAACCTATATCCCCTCTCCCTCATGAAGGACATGCTATCTCACCTGGCCAAAGGAAAAGTCTTCACCAAACTAGACCTCAGAGAAGCGTACTACCGAATACGCATCAGGGAGGGAAACGAGTGGAAAACAGCGTTCAACTGCCCCCTAGGGAGCTTCCAATTCAAGGTGATGCCTTTCGGACTGCAGGGAGCCCCAGCGGTGTTCATGCAATTAATAAATGAGGTGCTGCATGAGCACCTCTACAAGGGGGTTCTCGTCTACCTAGATGACATCCTCATTTACACTGAGACCATGGACGACCACATACCCCTTGTCCGCCAGGTACTGGAAAAACTTCTGGCAGCCAACCTGTATGTCAAGCTGTCAAAATGCGAGTTCCACCGTGCACAGCTAGATTACCTGGGTTATCGAGTGTCAAATGAGGGAATAGAGATGGATTCAGCCAAAGTGCAAGCAGTCCTAGGCTGGCAACCCACTCGCACCCGTAGACAGCTACAAAGCTTCCTAGGGTTCGCGAACTTCTACAGGAAATTCATCCCCTCCTTTGAAAAGATTGCCAAACCCATGACAGACCTCCTAAAGACAGGGAGCCCAGGAACAAAACCCCGCCCGGGACAACCTCTACAGTGAGACCTGACCTGCCAAGAGGCATTTGAAACACTAAAAGAAATGTTTGTGAAGGAACCGGTGTTAAAGCATCCTGACCCTGAACAACCCTTCGTCATCCAAGCAGATGCCAGCAACGTGGCAGTTGGAGCAGTGCTACTCCAAAGAAATAGTCAAGGAAATCTACAACCCTGCGCCTACACCTCCCGCAAGCTCACACAGAGAGACGATGGGCAGCATGGGAAAAGGAGGCATTCGCAGTGAGATGGGCACTGCTATCCTGGCGACACCTGCTGGAAGGGGGCCAGAAACCGTTCGAAGTCTGGACTGACCTCAAAAACCTGGAGGCCCTCAGGACCCCGCGAAAACTATCGCCCAAACAAGTCCGTGGGGCTCAATACTTCAACCATTTCAATTTTGTGCTAAAGCACATTCCAGGGGGGAGGAACTTTCTAGCTGATGCCCTCTCCCGCATGCCCCAGTACAAATGTGAGCAGGAGCAGGTAGTGGACGCCATTGTTCCCCTTACCCAAATAGCGGGCCAAGTAACCACCAGACGACAACGCCACAACCGGGACGACCAACCAACAAGTGATCTAACGGCAAAACTCAAAACTGAACTGCTGGCAGACCCCTGGTTCCGAGACAATCAACACATTCTGACAAACCTCGCATGGAAGGGGACAAAGCTGTATGTCCCGGAATCCCTACGCACCCTGATCCTCCAGAGGAGCCACGACGTTAAACCGGCAGGCCACTTCGGACTCCTAAAGACTTTACACTTAGCACGGAGGCAATTCTGGTGGCCCAGCATAAAGAAAGACGTGGACAGTTATGTGAAAAGTTGCACCATCTGTGCCATGATGAAGAAATGACCAGGAAAACCCCCCGGACTGCTACAATCAGTAGCAGAGCCAACAAGACCATGGGAGGAGATTGCAATGGACTTTATAGTGGAGTTGCCGAAAAGTGGGGGATACACAATGATCTGGACTGTAATAGATTTATTTTCCAAACAGGCACACTTCATACCCTGCAGCGGACTACCCTCAGCCCACCAGTTGGCCCAACTGTTCCTGAAACACATCTACCACCTTCATGGAGTACCAAGAAGAATTATCTCTGACAGAGGGGTCCTGTTCACGGCTAAGTTCTGAAAGGAGTTCCTACGGTCCATTGGGTCATCCCAGGGCCTTAACTCAGCCTTTCATCCGAGCACCAATGGGGGGGCAGAGAGACTGAATGCCATGGTAGAGCAGTACCTGAGGTGCTACGTGAACTATCAGCAGTCCAATTGGGCAGACCTCCTGTCTTTCACTGAGGTTGCTTATAATAATGCTGTTCACAGTAACACGGGGCTAACCCCGTTCAAGGTAGTGAGCGGCATGGACTTCGTCCCAATGCCTGAGTACCCAAGAGAGCCCCCCTCCTCAGTCAGCTTGACCGATTGGATGGCGACACTGAAAGCAACCTGGGAGAATGTCAAGAAAGCGCTAGCTAAAGCAGCACAAACCTATAAGAAACAGGCAGACAAACACTGTGCTCCCCAAAGGCCATTTCAATTGAGGGAGAAGGTTTACCTCTCCACAAAATATTTGAGGTTAAAACTCCCTAGCAAGAAATTGGGGCCAAAGTTTATGGGACCATTCCCCATAGTAAAGATAATCAACCCAGTCACGGTGGAATTGAAATTGCCCCGACTGCTAGGGAAGATACACCTGGTATTCCATAGTAGCCTCTTAAAACCCGTGGTCGGATCGACCATGAGGCCGCTACCCCGTGAGCCCCCATACCCCGTGGTCATAGGGGGCCAGACCCATTATGAGGTGCTGCAAATCCTCAATTCGAGGTGGCACAGGAGACAACTCCAATATTTAATCAAGTGGAAGGGTTACCCCTTATCAGAGGCATCTTGGGTAAAGAGTCGAAACATCCAGGTGGATCGCCTTATAACCAAATTTCATGTGGAAAATCCAAACAAGCCAGGTGGGGGGTCACGTCCCTAAACTCTACATCTGTACTCAAATTGTTTTGCTTTGTGCAGGTTGCCCTCGGGAAGTGAGGGGAGCCGAATGTCAACTTGCAAAGCTTTCAAGTTGCCATGAGCAGGAGGGAGGGAGAACTGATAGAGCTGATTGATTTCCCTAACTGAAGATACATTCCATACATGCTTCCGTACCGCAATCAGAAGGAGGGTGTTGGATTTCACAGCCAGCCAAAGTGGTTAATTGGAGAATGTGATTTATGACATGGCCAGGGAGGAGGGGAGAACAAGGGTCATAGGGGAACGTAAATCTACGTGGGATTAGTTCTTTTTTTTTTAATAGACAAACTTTATTAAATTTACAAAGATTAAAAACAATTAAAATCAAAGTAAAATATACAAATATATTAAGCATCTTATATAATTACTTATTTCATTTCTATTCTTTAACATTTCTCTATATACAGGTGAAACTCGAAAAATTAGAATATCATGCAAAAGTTCATTTATTTCAGTAATGCAACTTAAAAGGTGAAACTAATATATGAGATAGATTCATTACATGCAAAGCGAGATAGTTCAAGCCTTGATTTGTCATAATTTTGATGATTATGGTTTACAGCTCATGAAAACCCCAAATTCACAATCTCAGAAAATTAGAATATTGTGAAAAGGTTCAATATTCTAGGCTCAAAGTGTCCCGCTCTAATCAGCTAATTAAGCCATAACACCTGCAAAGGGTTCCTGAGCCTTTAAATGGTCTCTCAGTCTGGTTCAATAGGAATCACAATCATGGGAAAGACTGCTGACCTGACAGTTGTGCAGAAAACCATCATTGACACCCTCCATAAGGAGGGAAAGCCTCAAAAGGTAATTGCAAAAGAAGTTGGATGTTCCCAAAGTGCTGTATCAAAGCACATTAATAGAAAGTTATGTGGAAGGGAAAAGTGTGGAAGAAAAAGGTGCACAAGCAGCAGGGATGACCGCAGCCTGGAGAGGATTGTCAGGAAAAGGCCATTCAAAAGTGTTGGGGACTTTCACAAGGAGTGGACTGAGGCTGGAATCAGTGCATCAAGAGCCACCACACACAGACGGATCCTGGACATGGGCTTCAAATGTCGTATTCCTCTTGTCAAGCCGCTCCTGAACAACAAACAACGTCAGAAGCGTCTTACCTGGGCTAAAGACAAAAAGAACTGGTCTGTTGCTCAGTGGTCCAAAGTCCTCTTTTCTGATGAGAGCAACTTTTGCATCTCATTTGGAAACCAAGGACCCAGAGTCTGGAGGAAGAATGGAGAGGCACACACTGCAAGATGCTTGAAGTCCAGTGCAAAGTTTCCACAGTCTGTGTTGATTTGAGGAGCCATGTCATCTGCTGGTGTTGGTCCACTGTGCTTCATTACAGCCGTCTACCAGGAGATTTTGGAGCACTTCATGCTTCCTTCCGCAGACAAGCTTTATGGGGATGCTGACTTCATTTTCCAGCAGGACTTGGCACCTGACCACACTGCCAAAAGTACCAAAACCTGGTTCAATGACCATGGGATTACTGTGCTTGATTGGCCAGCAAACTCGCCTGACCTGAACCCCATAGAGAATCTATGGGGCATTGCCAAGAGAAAGATGAGAAACATGAGACCGAACAATGCAGAAGAGTTGAAGGCCACTATTGAAGCATCCTGGTCTTCCATAACACCTCAGCAGTCCCACAGGCTGATAGCATCCATGCCATGCCGCCTTGAGGCAATAATTGATGCAAAAGGGGCCCAAACCAAGTACTGAGTACATATGCATGCTTATACTTTTCAGAGGTCCAATATTGTTCTATGTACAATCCTTGTTTTATTGATTTCATGTAATATTCTAATTTTCTGAGATTGTGAATTTGGGGTTTTCATGATCTGTAAGCCATAATCATCAAAATTATGACAAATCAAGGCTTGAACTATCTCGCTTTGTATGTAATGAGTCTATCTCATATATTAGTTTCACTTTTTAAGTTGCATTACTGAAATAAATGAACTTTTGCACAATATTCTAATTTTTCGAGTTTCACCTGTATACCTTATCTATAGGTTATATGTATACAAAATTAATCGCACAATCATCCTTCTGGCGGTTAAGTCTTTGTTGGTATTTGAGTATATCAAGCATATAGATATATTGTAACTGGTCATTTGTTATTTTAAGCCTCTAAATAC
>WNWU01013310.1:1008358-1029423 GCA_012654045.1 Ptyas mucosa | reverse complement strand
TAATCATCAAAATTATGACAAATCAAGGCTTGAACTATCTCGCTTTGTATGTAATGAGTCTATCTCATATATTAGTTTCACTTTTTAAGTTGCATTACTGAAATAAATGAACTTTTGCACAATATTCTAATTTTTCGAGTTTCACCTGTATACCTTATCTATAGGTTATATGTATACAAAATTAATCGCACAATCATCCTTCTGGCGGTTAAGTCTTTGTTGGTATTTGAGTATATCAAGCATATAGATATATTGTAACTGGTGATTTATTATTTTAAGCCTCTAAATACATTAAAAAAAAGGAAAAAAACGAAAGAAAGAAGAAGATAGGAATAAGTTAAATTTCAATAGTTATTGGTATTATTTTAAGTATTACCTTATCCACATTTGTTTTGCTTGACCCAATTATACCAATTATTCCATACCTTAAAGTATTTTGAGCTTTCTTTGTCTTGTAGTTTCAATGTTAATTGGTCAGATTCCGCACATAAATAAATTTTTTGAATTACCTGTTGCTCTGTTGGCAAATAGTCCATTTTCCAGACTTGGGCTAATGCTATTCTAGCAGCTGTGATAATGTGATGTATTAAGTATACTGTTTCCTTTCTAATGTTTGGTTTATACATTCCTAACAGGAAGATCTCTGGTTCTAGTTCTAAGACTTCTCCTGTAATTTGGAAAATCCAGATTTTAATTTTCTCCCAATACGTCTTAATTTTAGGGCATAACCACCACGAATGGTAGAATGTGCCTCGGGCCTGTTTACATTTCCAACATCTGGGATCTAAGTTGGGATGCATTTGAGCTAACCTCGAGGGGGCGAGATACCACCTGTACCACATTTTGAATTGATTTTCCTTATAGGATACTGATTTTGTTATTTTGATATTATTTTCCCAAATCTTTTCCCAGTCTTCTAATTGAATATTTTTGCCTATGTTCCTAGCCCAAGCAGTCATTTGTCCTTTAATTATGTTCTCCCCCAAATCGATTTCTAGTAGATATTTATATAATTTAGATAATGTTTTTTCTTCCTTCCCTTCCAGGAGTTTGTCTAGTCTATTAGGCCTTACGTCAATTCCTCCTCCTTCCCTATCTTTCCTAAATCTATTTTGTGCTTGGAGATACGGCCACCAATCCAATTCTATTCCTGTGTCTTTAAGTTCCTGGCGTGTTTTTAGTAGTCCATTGGAATCTAAAATATCCCTATACCTTACATTTCTATGGGGGGAAATAGTGTTTGGGTGCATAGTTGCCTCCGCTGTGGACAACCATCCGGGAACCTCCTTATAACATCTTTTTTTTATTTTCAGCCAACTATCAATTAACGATCCCCTAATTATATGGTTTTTGAAATGTTGGAATGTCTTGTTCCCGGTGTTCCACAGGAAGGCATGCCATCCCATCAATAGGTCATGACCTTCCAATTTTAACAGTCGTTGGTTATCCAGATTGACCCATTCTCTTAGCCATGTCAAGGAGGCAGCTCTATAGTACTTCTCCCAGGCCGGGGAACTGAAGCCTCCTCTTGATTTATCATCTTGCAGTACGTTTAAATTTATCCTAGGTTTTTTACCCTCCCACAAAAATTTCGAGGTAATTTTATTCAAATTGGTAAAAAATTTTCTCTCCAACTTAACTGGTATATTTAGAAATAGGTAGAGGAGCCTTGGCAAGGTGTTCATTTTTAAAACTGCTATTCTTCCTAGGAATGAAATATTTAACTTTCCCCATTTTTCTAGGTCCTTTTCAATTTGATAAGTCAGTCCATCATAGTTTTCTTTATATCGATATTCTTGGTTGTCAAATTTATTCCTAAATATTTTATTTTTTTTTACTACTTTTAGTCCCAATTGTTTCTCTAATTCCTCTGTTTGCTTTATTGTTAAGTTTTTAGTTAATATTTTGGTCTTGTCCTTATTTATTTTCAGCCCTGCAACCTTTCCAAATTTTTCAATTTCCTTCATCAATTTGGGTTCAGTTATTAGTGGATCTTCTAGGAAGAATAGAAGATCGTCCGCGAATGCTTGGACCTTGTACTCTTCTCCTTTTATTTTAAGCCCTCTTATGTCTTTATTTAATCTAATCCTTCAAAGAAGGTTTTCTAGCGTCAATATAAATAATAGTGGGGAAAGAGGGCACCCTTGCCTTACTCCTCTGTCTATTTCAAAGAAGTTTGTTGCATCCCCGTTAATTAATATTTTTGCTTTTTGTTTAGTATAGATGGATAAAATTAGTTCTTCAAATTTCTCGCCAAATTTCATATTTTTTATTTGTTGGGTCATAAATTTCCAGTTAACTCGGTCAAAAGCCTTCTGTGCATCTATGAAGATTAGGGCTACTTGTTTTTCGGGGTGTCTTTCATAGAATTCAATAACATTTAAAACTGTCCTTAGATTATTTTGTTTGTCGGCCTGGTAAGAATCCATTTTGGTCTGCATGTATTTTCTGGTTTAAGATTGTTTTAATTCTGGTAGCTAATAGATTCATAAAAATTTTATAGTCCGAATTTAACAACGAAATTGGTCGGTAATTTTTAATCTGAGTGGTATCTGTCTCTTCTTTTGGGATTAGTGAAATATAGGCTTCTCTCCATGTATCTGGAATTCTTGCGTGTTTTAATGCCTCATTGTATACCTCTAGGATTGGATTCAGAATTTCATCAAACCTTTTATATAATTCTACGGGAATCCCATCTGTTCCAGGTGTTTTATTGTTTTTTTGTCTTTTAATTGTCTCCTGTAGTTCCTCAATAGTTATCTCTCTATTTAGGGCCTCTCTATCCTCTTCTGAGATTTCTGGGAATCTTTCTTCCTCCAAATACTGTTTTATTTCCTCATTTGGTACCTCCTCTTGTTTGTACAAATCTTGATAATAATAGGTTACTATCTCTTTTTTTTCTTCCATACCCTTTTGTGATTTACCCTGTTTGTCCTGGAGTTGGTGTATAATCCTTTTTTCTCTTTCCTTCCTTAACTTGTATGCCATCCACCTTCCTGGCTTATTTGCTTGTTCAAAATAATTTTGTCTTATATATTTCAGGGAGTTAATGGTCTTTTCCTGTTCTAGCAAATTCAATTTATGTTTAGCTGTCAGCCAATTAATTTTGGACTTATCGTCTCCTGGGTGGGCACTTAATTTTTCTTCCCACTTCTTAATTTCATCTTGTATAATCTTATATTCCCTTTATCTTTTTTTCTTTTGCTATTATAGGCAATGGTTACCCCCCTAATGTAAGCCTTTGTGGTGTCCCAAAGATTTTGTAGGGATGTTTGGTCCTTATTGTTCTCTTTAAAGAACCCTTCCAATTCCTTTTCTAATCTATCAGTATACTCTTTCTCTTTTATTGTCTGTGGATTCATCGTCCATCTACCCCCCTTCTTCGTGTTTGTCCTTTCCATTCTATAGTTATCGGGTTATGATCCGCCCACTCATTTATTCCAATATCCACCTCTGCCACTTCTTGTATTAACATCTTCGAAATCCATATCATGTCAATCCTTGACCATGACTTATGTGGGTTGGAGTAGTAAATTTCTGCTCTTTCGGGTTGTGGAATCTCCAAATGTCTATCAGATTTAATTCTTCTGTTAGGGTACAAAATGTCTTGGGTAATATATTTCTCTTTTTTCTATTATTATAATTGCTTTTGTAATCTTTTTTCAAATCAACTATTGCATTTAAGTCTCCCAATAAGCAAATAGAATCAATATTTTGCTCAATTATTTTCTCGTGAACTTTTTGAAAAAATTCTGTTTGTCCATTACTCGGTGCATACAGAACTACCAACAGTACTTTTTGTTTTTAATATTTATTTCTATTAACAGCATTCTCCCATCTGAGTCAGCATATATAAATTTGCTTTCTACTTTCTCATTAACGTACACAGCTACCCCCCTTTTCTTTTCCTCAGCCAATGATGTATATTCCTTTCCTAATTTTTTGCATATCAAATACTTTTCATCCTGCTTCCTAATGAGTGTTTCCTGTATACATATTATATCTAGTTTTAATCTAATTAGTTTCTTAAATATCTGGTGTCTTTTGATTGTTGAGTTAAGACTGTTAACGTTTAGTGAGAGGATTTTTACATTCATTTCCATGTCAATATGTGTTTCCTGTTACCTCTTGTCCTTCTTCTTAGCTTCATTCATTGCTCTTGTTGTTACTCCTTCGTCTTCCAGTTTTTCATTTCCTTCTTGTGTCTCTTTTCTGTTGTTTCTCCCCTCATAGGGTCTTTCTTCCTGTTCTGTGGCTTGCCTGGATCTATTTCTCTCTTCCAATTCTTCTCTCCTGCCATTCGTTTTTTCCGTCTCCATCACTTGGTCATAAAGATTTCGGGCTTTCTCTATGGTGTCTACCTTTATCTTTTTCCCCTGCCACGTTACTATCATCCCTTCCGGAATAATCCATCTAAACAAAATTCGTTTTTTATTTAATATTGTTGTGAGGAATCCATATTCTCTTCTCCACTCTCTGATACGCCTCGGTACTTGTTTCAATATAATTACTTCTTTCTGTTTATAATATATTCGTTCATCTTTTATTATTTTGTATACTTCGTCCCTCACTCTTTTCCTTACAAATCGTACGTGGACTTCTCGGGGGAGTTTGTGTTGTCTAGCATAATTAGTATGGACACGATACACCTCTTCAAATTCCTTAATCATTTCGTCTTTATCCCCTTGTAGTGCATTTGCCAATATCTCTGCCATAACTTCAAATAGGTCTTCCTCTCTTTCCTCTTTAATATTCTGGAATCTCAAGTATAGATCTGCTTTTTCCATCTCAAGCCGTGCCACAGTATATTCCAACTCTTTATTGAGGGAATTCATTTTTCCGTCTATCATTTCTATTTTCTCCTCTACTTGTACCATTTTCCCTTCTATCGCCGTTATCCGTTGCTCATTTTTTAAAATTAATTCTTGGAATAGGTCTACTTTTCCATCTAATTTCTGGATGTCATCTTTAACAGCATTCTTGACCTCATCTAAATCCTTTCTGGTCTGTTCGTAGTTTTTTGCCATGCATTCCTGCATTTTTAACATAGTTTCCTGTATAGCTGATAGGGTGGTCTGCACGGTCTGCATCGTTAGTGTGGGGGTTTGTTTTTCTGCTGAAAACATGGTGTCTAAGGTTTTTTGAGCAATCGGGGAGGCCGTCGATCCACCTGGTATTGTGATTGTTTTTTTTCCAGTTTTCCCTGTTGTTGTTATTGTTGATGTCATTTCTTGCAAGAGTTTCTGTTGTTTTTCTAGAATGGTCTCTATCCTTCTCCAGATCAGCATCCACTATTCTTATGTTTATTTCACATGTATTTCTACCTATTTCACTCTAATTCCATATATTATGAGGGAATTTATTTGTTATTGTGTCTATTCTATGTAGTCTTTGATATACTCTAAAAGTTTTTAGTTTCCCTCCCCCTCCTTTTTTTTAATGTCAAGAATGTAAATATGCATCAAACATAGAATTGAAGATCTGAATATATAATATATAAAAGCTTATGGATATAAATATATATATAAATATCTAAATGTTAATTAGGTAAATATTACTTCTATATTTTTAAATCACAGTATGATCCTAATCAATCAAATAGTCTTAATGGTTAATTAATCAACAACTATTAAAATATTGATAATTCATCCAAGTTTTAAATAAAACAATTAATTCCTTAGAAAATAACTTATCATGAAATAATTTGAGGGAAAAATAACAAAGAAGGAGAACAAAAGAGCAATGAAATCTAATCAATACTTAACTCATTGTTAACAAATTCATGTTCTTAATTTTTTTTAATTATTCTATTACATTAAATATAAATTTATAGGTTAGCAGATGAAGATTTATAAAAAATATATAATTCTTAAATACTGTATTATTATTCCTTATCTATATCACAAATATTTAATTTTGATATCATCCAGTCCAGTCTATAGTAGTATTCTCCAAATCCAGTCACTAATTTCAAGATTCAAGGTCTGGTCGTGGTTTACTAGAGTTGCTCCTTATTTTCTTAGTGCAATTAAACAGTCTTAGCGGAAAGGAACTTTTATTTTTCAGTGATCTAAGAAGGCTGCCACAGTCCCAAGATGCGTTTTTCTTGTCTGTTTCTCTTTATTCAGTTTACTTTGCCCCACTAAGGCTTCCTTCAGTGCAGCTATCGTGTTATTTAAGAGTGACAAATTAATTCTCTAGTCTTATACTCAATTCTCTTCACACACACAAGACAGTTTTAATATTTCAGATCTTACGCTGAGTCATGCTGGCAGGTCAGGGGTTTTTTTGCCGCTTCTCCTCCTCGTTGTGCCGTCTCTTCCTTCCGCTGTGCTTCAGGGCTCTTTAAATCTCAACTCTTCTGTCGGCTCCTTATTGTAATGTAAATAGACAGCTTTCAACTCTTAATCACTGCTCACACTGCCGCTTTTCCCCGCGCTCACTTCCTCGGCTTCCTTCTTGTGTGCTCAGACGTCGGGTCTCCGGATCCGCTGCTTCGGCCTCTTTCTTCCACGTCCGCATTAAGGGCTCTTCCTTGCTCGCCGGGGGATCGCACTTCCCCACAGCAGACCTCCGAAGTTGCCCTCCTTCTCACGGTCCTCGCTCGGACCGATCGCCCTTCTCTTTAGGGCTCCAGTACGCTGAAAATCGCCACAAGAAAGCGGAGCTCGTCTTTCTCGTGCCGCTGCGACCCACGCCTTCCGCTGGAAGTCCTACGTGGGATTAGTTCTAACTTCATCCGAATATTGCCGAAATGGTGCTCCTAATAAATGACTGTATTTCTTTTGAAGTTTGGCTCATGGCTCATGAATTAATTAGGGCATCTTTCGGAAACTTCACAGACTCACTCAGGTCTCGCAGGGGATGCGTTCTTGTTTGGAGGGGGTGGCCACGACCGCGGTAACTGGTTCCCTTTTCTCCATCACCGGGAAGCCCTCTGCTGGCCTTTGGGATGGATCTGGGCTCCGGACGTTCTCTCTCACCCGGTACAGACCTTCAGTAGCCAGAATTCCAAAGTCGGGTATCAGCTGGGTGCCTATCTGCCTGTTCTGACCTAGGCTTCCTGGTATAGTAAAAAGCACACAGTTAGTCCCAAAATCCCTTATTTTATTTTAATGGCTGTGAATTCATTTCATTCACAGCATGTGCTGAATCACCAAGAGTTTATAAATAGTCCAACAGAAGTCTGCCACAGTCCTTCAGATAAGGCTGGTAAACACCCACCTTTATCTTCTTTGACATGCTGCCAAAGACCTATTTGGCAATTATCTTGGTGAGGCCACACGGAAACACAGAGTCAAAAACGGAGCTTCAAAGTACAAACCGACACCATCCACGTTGCTTTCTGCAAAGGCCTACGTGCCTTTGCTCTTCCTTTATGTCTTATGGGAGGGGCCAATAATCTCCAACCCTTACTCCTGAGTCATCCCTTTTCTTTTAACTGTTCTTGCCTTCTGGCAGCTCTGCATGCGCACACTAGGAACAGGCTCCCCCTGTTTCTCTGCCTCTCTGATGTTCAACTCTGGAGGCTCCGGAGTCCGCACATAACTCCTAGATGGCCCTGGCCCCATCTCTGCCTCCAACACAGAGCCCTCGTCTGAGCCTTCCCCAGACTCCAGGACTGGCCCGTGTTCCTCCCCAGTCTCCTCACTCTCCGAATCTGCTGCCAGCTCCGCAGGCTGCTGGCGGACCACAACACCGCCCTGTGCGCTCCGCTGCCGCTTCAGCCAGCTTCTGGGCATCAGAGGGAGTCTGCTGCCTCTCTGGGTAGTCACCACAGCCACCGTACACTTCCTCCTCATTCTCATACATTCTGTCTTCTTCCCTGAGTCTTTCTGCTCCCTGGTAGTTCAGGGGAGCACCCGGGGCTCAGGACCCCGGAAAGTAGCTCCAGTTGGAGCAGAGATTTTTGGAGAACTGGCTTAATGTCAGGGTTCCAAGTAATACAGCCATTTCAAAACATTACTACAAGGCAGGGTAATTCCTCAAAGAACTATTTTATTTGGAGATATCATCTTGGCACAACCAGTGGAAAGCCAGTTCTGAATCTTCCCGCGCTTTCCACAACCTTAAGAGGAAACATTTCCCCGTTTCTCAAAACAATAAATCACATTGCACAATCTGGAAGCTGGCTGGTTGCTTGGTTACCTCTCTCCTCCTCCTCTGCCCAGCCAGTCTTTGGAATGCGTCTGACTCACCAGAAAGCTATGCTGTTTGGGTTACACCACCCCCATCTTACTCCCCTCTCCAGTGGGCGCAGTCCGGTTGGCACAGTATTTTCAGCGGTTCCGTTTTGCTCTAAAATACATCCCTGCCAGGAGGAACTTCCTGTCCCACTTGCCCCAATACCATAGCCACCGGGAGGCCGTGGTGCAAGCTATCATCCCACCATGCCAACCGGTGACTCGGGTGGCAGGTGTGATCCCTGGCGATGGCCTCACAAAGGAACTACAAAGAGCATTGTTGGACAACCCGTGGCTATTGGAGAACCAAGCACTGTGCACTCATTGAGATGGGTTGGCTTGGAAGGGTGACAGGTTATATGTACTGGCTACCCTTAGGCCAGTGGTGAAATCCAAATATTTTTACTACCGGTTCTGTGGGTGTGGCTTGGTGGGCGTGGTGTGGCTTGGTGGGCATGTCAGGGGAAGGATACTGCAAAATCCCCATTCCCTCCCCACTCCTGGGGAAGGATATTGCAAAATCTCCATTCCCACCCCACTCTGGGACCAGCCAGAGGTGGTATTTGCCGGTTCTCTAAACTACTCAAAATTTCCGCTACCGGTTCTTCAAACTGCTCAAAGTTTCCGCTACCGGTTCTCCAGAACCTGTCAGAACCTGCTGGATTTTACCGCTGCCTTAGGCCCACGGTGCTACGGTTTTGCAATGATGTAAAGCAGGCTGGCCATTTTGGGTTCCTTAAAACACTACACCTGGCCAAACAGCAGTTCTGGTGGCCTCATATGCGGTCAGAGATCTAGGACTATGTACAGAGCTGTCCGATATGTGTGACGATGAAGGCACAGCCCGGAAAACCACTAGGCCTATTACAGACTGTGGCTGATCCCGTCCGACCATGAGAGGAGATTGCCATGGACTTCATAGTGGACCTGCCAGAGAGCAACGGGCACACAGTCATATGAATGGT
The DNA here is from genome assembly GCA_012654045.1 of Ptyas mucosa. Taxonomy (NCBI): domain Eukaryota; kingdom Metazoa; phylum Chordata; class Lepidosauria; order Squamata; family Colubridae; genus Ptyas; species Ptyas mucosa. The sequence continues at coordinate 1,020,275 of WNWU01013310.1, read as the reverse complement.
TATTGACCTGTTCTCGAAACAGGCCCATTTCATACCATGCGTGGGGATACCGTCAGCACGGTGGCTAGCTAAACTGTTTATTGGGCACATTTACCGTCTCCATGGGGTACCCTGGTGTATCATCTGATAGGGGGGTTTAATTCACCGCCAGGTTTTGGCGTGACTTTGTCTGGCTAATAGGCTCTAACCAGGCCTGAGCTCAGCGTTCCACCCCGAAAGAGCCAACGTCATGTTTGAACGCTATCTGAGATGCTATGTCTCCTATCAGCAGAAGGATTGGGTGGGCCTCCTTCCCTTTGCGGAGGTGGCGTATAATAACACGGTGCATGGGAGCACCGGGTTCACCCCCTTCTGGGTGGTGAACGGGATAGAGTGTCAGGGTTCCAAGTAACACCCCCAACAAAATCAAACTCTGAGGCTTGAAGTTCCTCAAAGCTGTTGTGGCTCTGACCCCCGAGCCCATCGTATCGGAGGAAGAAGGCTCCGAATATGAAGGAGAGGAGCCAGCCAGGACTCCCTCTCCCGGCCCCTCCTCTCTGGCAATTCCTCAGGTGTCGGCCGAAGGAGAGGAGATTGGCCAGGAGCCAGGTGTCTCCGATCTGTCGGAGAGTGATGAGGGAGACAAGTTGTGGCTGGATCCACGCCAGCGTCGGCGTGCTAAACGGTCACAGCAGATGAGGAGGCGTGCCAGAGATTGAGCTGAGTCACTGGACCACACCCCACAGGCTATATAAGGGAGGGTGATGGCCATTCCAGCTCTGTGACAGACAAAGCAAAAACTCTGGCGAGTCACTAGCCCTTTTGGACGAACAAAGCCTCATCTGTTGTGGATTTCTGTTACTGGACTACTTCAAACTGTCTGTATTTTGGTGTTATTTGGTGGAGGAACGACCCCTCCTTCTTGAAGTAAAAGCTCTTGGCAGGCAGCTGCTGCGTTGCTGCCAAGTTTTGATAACGAACCTTTGACTGTTTTGAAACAATTATTTAACCCTTTGGGGTGGGTGTTTGTGCGTGTGGGAGACGGGGACAGAACAAAAGCTAACTTTTATTAGGGATGTCATCTTGGCACATCTGGGAAAACCTGAATCTGAAAACTTCTGGGTTTTCCTCACCGACAAGAAAGTTCAAGACCTTGCCCACATCTCCCACATGTCCACACAGCTCCAATCAGTTCTTTCCCGAACAGAAGACATCCTCCAATTTCTTCTTTGCACAGCTGCCAGACACCATGGCCTTGAACTTCTCTTAGAGAAGTTTGTTATGGCTATTTTGACTTCACTCATACAATCCCCCCTTTGGCTTATCCGGGAATTTATCATGGAATTGTTTAATCAATCTATCTGCTTTGATGTTCCAGCTTTTTATCCAGGTGGCGTCAGACAAAGGGTACCCTTTCCATTGTATTGCAACTGAGCTCTATACATTCTGGAGTCTAATATCCTCTTTATCTCATAATGGGTCTCTCCTTCCACCACAATGGGGGGAGGAGGCGGTTGGGTTTGGAGCCTTATGTTAGATCCAACGGATCGTTTCAGCAAACTACAATGAAATACGGGGTGTATTTTCCCTAATATGCGAGTGAGGCTTAATTGCACTGTCACAGGGTTGATTATTTTTACTATGGTTAAAGGGCCTAAGAACTTTGGTCCCAATTTCCTGCTGGGCAGTCTCAAGTTTATGTATTTAGTGGAGAGAAAAATTTTGTCCCCCACCCGAAAGGGGGATTGAAGTGAGCGGTGCTTATCTGTTTGTTTTTTATATTCATCCGCTGCCTCGGAGAGTGCCTTTTTTGTAGTCTCCCACCCCTTTCTCAATGAATCCATCCATTCTATCAACAACATGGAGGAGAGGGGGGTTCTCTCGGCAGTTCTGGCATGGGGACAAATTCCATGCTGCTGGTAACTTGGAAAGGAGTTAGTCCAGTGCTAGAATGCACGGCATTGTTGGATGCCACTTCTGTGAACAGCAACAACTCCGCCCAATTTTCTTGCTGGTAATCCACATAGCATCTGATGGATTGTTCCACCATGGCGGTCGCACATTCAGCGGCCCCGTTTGTCCTCGGATGAAAAGCCGAACTGAGCCCGTGTGGATCTGATGGACCTCAGGAATTCTCTCCAGAACGTGGCGGTGAATTGGACCCCTCTGTCCGAGATTATGCGGCATGGCGTTCCGTGCAGTCGGTAGATGTGCTTGACGAATAGTTTTGCCAATTTCTTTGCAGAGGGTAGTTCGGAGCAAGCAGTGAAATGGGCTTACTTTGAAAATAGATCAAAGACAGTCCAGATCACCATGTTCCCCCCACTTTCTGGGAGCTCAACTATGAAGTCAATTGCGATATCCTCCCAGGGTCTGCTAGGATCTGCCACCTGTTGAAGGAGACCTGACGGTTTGCCGGGTCTGTTTTTCATTGCTGTGCACGTGGCACAACTTCTAACGTAGTCTTCCACCTCTGCTTTCATTTTAGGCCACCAAAATTGTCTCCTGATGAGGTGTAGCATTTTCAGGAATCCGAAATGCCCGGCCTGCTTGGAGTCGTGGCTACGTTGAAGCACCTCAAGTCTCAGGGTGGCTGGGACATACAATTTGGATCCCTTCCACGCCAGTCCCTCCCTCATGGTGAGGACGCCTTGGTTGTCCTTGAATCAAGGGTCTGCAGGTAGTGCTGCCTTTCATTTGGCAGTCCATCCAACCTGGCCTGAGTCCGGTGGCCGCCTGGTTCGACTCCTGTTGATAACTTGGGCAGCCGACTGTGAATGGGGAGGGATTAGGGCGTGGATTACTTCCTCTCGGCGGCTGTCAAATTGAGGCTTTCTCGAAAGCGCATCTGCCAATACGTTTTTCCCTGCCGGTATGTATCTCAGCTCGAACTTGAAATGTTTGAAGTATTGAGCCCAGCGAACTTGCTTGGGGGACAATTTCCTGGGTGTCTTTAGGGCCTCTAGGTTCTTGTGGTCCATCCAGACCACGAAAGGCTCCTTGCTGCCTTCCAGGAAGTGTCTCCAAGCGAGTAACACCCATCGAATGGCATAAGCCTCCTTCTCCCAAATGGCCCATCGCCTCTCCGTATTGTTAAGTTTCTTGGATACATAGGCATATGGTAGCAACTGCCCCTTGGGGTCCCTTTGCAAGAGCACTGCAGCCACTGCCACGTCGCTGGCATCGGCTTGGACAATGAATTGCCGCTCTGGGTCTGGATGTTGCAGGATCAGTTCTTGGGCGAACAGTCTTTTCAGTTTTTCAAAAGCCTTCTGGCATTCCATTGTCCACGCGAGTGGCTGCGATGGCTTCGGTTTTGTTGGTGGGGACTCCGTCTTTAACAGTTCGGTTAGGGACAGCGCCACCTCCACAAAAGCTGGAATGAATTGCCTATAGAAGTTGGTGAACCCCAGGAAGCTTTGGAGCTGTTTTCGGGTGCTTGGGGGTTGCCAATCCAAAACGGCTTTAACTTTGCTTGTGTCCATCTCTATCCCGTCGCTAGAGATCCGGTATCCTAAGTAGTCTAGTGAAGTCTTATGAAACTCGCACTTTGACAGCTTTGCATAGAGCTTGGCAGCGAGCAGTTATTTCAGCACCTGCCGGACGAGCTTTACGTGCTCTTCCAGCATTTCGCTGAATATGGAATATCGTCAAATTATACGGTAGTAGGCTTGTATAGGTGCTAATGCAGAAGCTCGTTAATATACTGCATGAAGACCGCGGGGGGGCCTGAAGTCCAAACGGCATCACTTTGAACTGGAAGCTGCCAAGCGGGCAGTTGAATGCGGTTTTCCATTCATCCCCCTCCCTAATCCGTATACGGTAGTAGGCTTCCCTCAAGTCCAGCTTGGTAAACACTTTGCCCTTTGACAGATGATTGAGCATGCCCTTCATGAGGGGGAGGGGGTAGGTGTTCTCCATGCACACCCTGTTAATCCCGTGAAAATCCACACAGAGCCTCATCCCCCCGTCCTTCTCTTTAAACAGCACAGGGGCTGCCACTTTAGATTTTGCAGGCTCTATGAATCCCCGGGCTAGATTTCTGTATATGTACTTCCTCAACTCCTTCATTTTGGTCGGAGTCATTGAGTACATCTTCAGCTTGGGAAGTTTCGCCCCCGGCACGAATTCTATCACACAGTCGGTCGGGCGATGGGGGGGAACGAAGTTGCAGTCCTAGTCGCTAAACACCCCCAAGTCTCGATACTCCCAGGGCACCTGCTGGCTGCCCGGCAGGACGTCTCGGGCCAGGGCGGCAGTCTCCAGAAGGGTTGCTTTTCCTGGGTTCATGATCACTGGAGTGGGGAGTTCTTGCCTCACTGGTGGCAATGGGCCCAGTCCAATGACTATCTTTCTGTGGCTGCCATCCCAAGGAGATTGTGGGTCCCCACTTATCGAGCCATGAGAGCCCCAGGATTATGGGATCTGTCATCTTGGGGGCAACTACGAACCAGAGGAGCCTGGTTTAGCTCAGCAGACTAAAAGCATAGTGATTAAAACCAGCTGTCTGCAATTACTGTAAGTTCGAATCTCACCAGGCTCAAGGGTGACTCAGCCTTCCATTCTTTCTAAGGTAGGTTAAATGAGGACCTAGTTTATGGGGGCAATAAGATGACTTTGTATAAATATACAAAAGTATGAAGGCTATTGCTTAACGCATTGTAAGCTGCCCTGAGTCTCCGGAGAAGGGCGGAATATAAATCAAATTTTAAAAAAAAAATCTTTGCAGCACCCCAGTTCTAACTTAATGAGCTCCATGAGTCTGGTGGCAGGGGCAGTGAGCTGTCCACCTGCTCGAAGCTGATGGGCTGTCAGAGGGGGCGAGTACGTATGCCTAGTTGCTCAATTATGTGAGGGCTAATTAGGCATCGCATGCACTCCTGCCCTCGGTAGTAAGCCCACCCAGGAGGAATTTGGCTCACAGGTGGGAACGCCATCCTGGGCAGCAGCTGAGGGGCTGGCAGGCTCCAAGCCCCTTGCGGCTGGATGGGAACTCCATGACTGGCCTGGCTGGCTGGGAGGGGGGTGTGGTCCCGAGCATCGGGGATCCACGGCTGGGCTTACCAAAGCGACAGGGCAGGGGTTGAGCAGCTTGGAGCCGAATGAAAAGTTGTTGCTGCTTCGGCCAATTGTGCTGCTGGCCCCTGGCTCGGGAAGGTGAACTTTGGTTGTCTCAAGGTCCACTCTGGCAGCCCAGTGTCGGCATGCTGGGGCGTCCCACTTACTCTGAGTCGGCTCAACTGCTCTGGCAGACCAGCTAGGGATTGGCTGCGCGACGGTGGCGGGAGTCCCCATTCCTTGGAGTGCTGGCGGTGCGGTGGCTGAGATAACTCCCATCGCGGTTCCCACATCACCCCTCGAAGAGGGGTGGCTCCGCTGGCTTTGCCTTGCGCTGCCAGGTCCTGCTGCTTTGCTTCGGCAGTTGCTCCTTGGGCTGGGCACCCAGTTGGTGGGCAGCCTCAGCGGCCTTTATCGCTTCCACCATCCCAGGGGCAGGAGAGTAGAGGGTCTCAGGAACCCGAGTTTAGCCGCATTTGTGTGTGACTCAGTTTATTCCTGACAGGCTGAGAGTGTCAGCCTGAAACCCTGAGAAAGAAACCCCACAGAAACTACACGGCCATAGCCAGGTCGGTTTCAGGCCTGACATTGAGTTTGACACTCCTGAATTATACTGACATGAAACAACAATCTGCCAATGTTCACCATGTTAAGTGCAAACCACCACAAAAGTTATCCAACTCTATACAACAGTATGAAAATGGCAAAGGCAGGCCAAATTACAACCAGTGTGTCTTTCTAGATACTGAAGGAACATTGGATCTCATTTCATGTCTAGAATGACTGCAAGAACCATATCTTTCATTCATAGACCTCAATACATCACCAGTCACACACACACACACACACACACACACACACACCGACAACAAGCAAGGAAGTACTACACCACTTAACTATCCTGGCTGTCTTGGAATATTGCTGGATGGGAAGCCAGAAATAAAGACCATGCCTTTCTAAGGTACATCTCCTAATTCAACATCTTTGTGTTCCAAGAGACATGGTCAACAAATCTCTTTATGGAGGAATATAAATCATTATGTCTCTCAACAGTTCCTGGTATCAAACAAAGGAGACATCTCTGAGCAGCCATATCTCAACCACTCTAAATACTGAGATTATGTCAATAGACCCATTTGAGAACCTTGCACAAACAGCTATTCTCAATTTTTCTGGACAGAAATTGCTTTTCATTAATTTCTATATACGTCCCAATATCCCTTAACCATATATTGTTGAAATTTGGGGAAAAGTGGAAAATTATAGCAATTCTCTTCAATTATGCTTTCCCACTGCCCGTATTATTACAGGAAACTTCAATGCCAGACTAGGCCCAAATGATAATCACCTGTTTGCAAATTTTCCAAAAATCCACCTAATTTGCAAACTCCTATTTAGAAAATCTAAAGATCACACTGCAGACTTCGGGGGCTTACAGATGCTGCAGGCATTTTATAAATTTCACTTCACAGGAGCTAGAGGGAGGAGCAACTGCCTGTGGGGGGGGTCGGGTCTGAGAGTGAGTACAGAGAAAACGCAGAGTGAAACTTGCCTTCATTACATTTTCACTTCACAGGAGCTAGAGGGAGGAGCAACTGCCTGTGAGGGGGGAGTCTGAGAGTGAATACAGAGGAGAAAGGTAGGAGAAAGGTATATAACTATAAACCAAAAATAGCAATAATATATTCAGGGTTAGTGCACTTGAGATTGTGATTTTATTCTATTTCAAAATGACCGTCTTAGTTCAGTGTAATACTTGTTTTGCAGCTGTCTTTCACAGTACTCTTTTCCAATTTGGGTACTGTCCTCTTTGTAAACAAATTAGTAGTCTACGTGGACAGATTACCTATCTAGAATCACTAATCTGTGCTCTCCAAACAGAAATTAGGTGCCCAATTCAGCCATTCCACTCTATTGAGCTGCCGCGCCATCAGTCTCCTCTACCACAAAGATCCTGCAGGAGAAGGGCAGTATGGGCAACCATGGGATCTGGCAGGGTGAGAGCTGTGAACCATAAACACAAAGCTTTTGCTGTGTCCCAGCATAACAGATACAGTGCCCTTGCTGACCTTAAAAGGAACACTAAAGTGACAGGTCAAGGTAGTTGTGATACTGATAACTCAAATAAGCAGGGGATCGTGGTCCGAGATGAAGAACTTACTTTGGAAAAGGGAAAGTGTGAACCAGGTATTACACATCGGTCACACAAGAAGAGCACGGTACGCAAAAAGAGAAGCCACCTTCTGGTTGGTGATTCAATTGTAAGGGATGTAAATTTAGGAAAAGATATGGAGGTTTTGAAAGAAGTCAGGTGTCTGCCAGGTGCTACTGCCAGCAGAGACAAGAGGCGTATTCTTAAGATAGTCAAAAATGCCAGTAAGGACTGTGATGTTGATGCTATTATACATCTTGGCACAAATGATCTGCCCCCAAAAGATGTACTTTCTGTGCAGAATGATTTCCAGAGCTTGGGGTATGAACTTAGTAGGATAGGTTGTAGGCTTATCTTTTCAGAGGTTTTACCGGTATATAAGGAACAAAAAGGGAAAGGCCAGCATGTAGCAGAGTTTAATGTGTGGCTAAAGGAGTGGTGTAGAAGGGAAGGCTTTGGTTTTATTAGTCATGATGTCTGCAACTGGTCCAATGAAGAACTGTACAAAAGAGATGGATTGCATCCATCAAAGAAAGGGACTGAGTTACTTAGCAATAAATTCACAGATTTTCTGGATAAACATTTAAACTGAACAATGGGGACAGATAATTAATTGATACAGAACATTTCTGTCCCCAGCAATCCAAAATTAATAGGGCTATCAGTGCATGTAACATAGATGTCTGTGCGAGTAAGATTATCTTTTACTGTCTACCAAAACCGAGCATTTAATAGTGAGTGCCATACCGTGTGCATTAATCAAACAGGTGGCAAGAAAGCAGGGGCAGTCAGGCACAACACAGGTTATGTAGACAGTAAACATAAGGTCAATCAAAATGGACTCAAATGTCTATACACCAATGCACAGTGTATGAGGAATAAACAGGGTGAATTAGAAATTCAAGTAAATGAGGGCAGATATGATATTGTTGCCATTACGGAAACTTGGTGGGATGAAACCCACAAATGAAACATAAAGCTAGGGGGATATAAATTATTTAAAAGAAATAGACCAAATAAAAGAGGAGGTGGAGTTGCAATATATATAAAAAATAACTACATCTCTACAGAAATAGAGCACAGCAATGATGAAAATTATCTTGAATGCATTTGGGACAATATTAAAGGGGGGGATGACATTGCCATAGGTCTATACTATAGGCCACCCAACCAAACAGAGGAAGTAGATGAACTTTTTGCTAGTCAGCTAACTAAGGTATGTAGGAAGCACATCACAATAGTAATGGGGGATTTTAACTACCCTGACATCAACTGGGAGACAAACTCTGCACCAAGTGGAAGATCCAACAGGTTCCTAACAAACCTAGCAGACAACTTTGTTTCCCAAAAAGTAGAGAAGGGAACAAGGGGATCAGCCATATTGGACTTAATTCTCACAGAGATGAAATGATAGAAGGTGTTGAAGCTAAAGGAACCTTGGGGGCAAGTGATCAAGCAATATTAGAATTCAACATTATGCAAACACAAGTAGTAGAACAAAGTCAAACTAGAGTCTTGGACTTTAAGAGAGCTAATTTCAATAAACTTAGAGACAGCTTGAGAAGGATTCCATGGATGAAAATCCTCAAGGGGAAAACAACTCAAGAAGCTTGGGAAATTTTGAAAAGTGAGATTATAAAAGTCCAGTCTAGCACAATACCAATGAAGAAGAAAAATAATAGATCTCAAAAGAAACCAGCATGGCTACATAAAGAACTCTCTAACAAATTGAAAGACAAAAAGGACAAGTATAAAAAGTGGAAAGAGGAGCAAATAACTAAGGCAGAATATCAGCAAATAGCCTGAGCCTGTAAAGATGAAGTGAGGAAAGCTAAGGCTCACAATGAACAAAGGCTTGCGACTAAAGTAAAAAATAACCAAAAAAAAGCTTCTTCCAACATATTAAAAACAAGAAAAAAGTCAAGGAAACAATTGGCCCATTGCTGGGAGAAAGTGGCAAGAAGGTGACAAGCAACAGGGAGAAAGCAGAACTACTTAACTCATTTTTTGCATCTGTCTTTACACAAAAGGAAAAAACAGTCCAACCTATCAAAAACAGCACCACAAAAGACAGATTAGGAACACAAGTTAAAATAGGGAAGAAAATGGTAAGTGAACACCTGTCTACCCTAGACGAGTTCAAATCACCAGGACCAGATGGATTACACCCCAAGGTTCTGAAGAAACTGGCAGACGAGATCTCAGAACCACTGAACTATATCTTTCAAAGATCCTGGAGCACAGGGGAACTGCCAGAGGATTGGAAAAGAGCTGATGTAGTTCCCATCTTCAAAAAAGGAAAAAAAAATAGATCCAGGAAACTTCAGACCTATCAGCCTGACCTCAATACCAGGGAAGATTCTGGAAAAGATAATCAAACAACGAATCACCGAACACCTAGAAGCAAACCAAGTAATAACCAAAAGCCAACATGGGTTTGTCAAAAACAGATCATGCCAGACTAATCTTATTGCATTCTTTGACAAAGTGACAAAATTAGTGGACCAGAGGAATGCTGTTGATATAATTTACCTGGACTTCAGTAAAGCATTTGATAAAGTAGACCATAACCTACTACTAGATAAAGTAGAAAAATGTGGGTTAGACAGCATCACCACCAGATGGATTCGTAACTGACTGACCAACCGCACTCCACGTGTAGTCCTCAATGGAACTGCATCTACATGGAGGGAAGTATGCATGGAGTACCCCAGGGCTCTGTTTTAGGCCCAGTGCTCTTCAACATCTTCATCGATGACTTGGACGAGGGGATAGATGGGGAACTCATCAAATTTGCAGATGACACCAAGATGGCAGGAATAGCCAACACTCCAGAAGATAGGCTCAAGATACAGAAGGATCTTGACAGACTTGAACATTGGGCACTATCTAACAAAATGAAATTCCAACGGTGAAAAAAGCAAGGTTCTACATTTAGAGAAGAAAAACAAAATGCACAGGTACCATATATATGGTACCTTGCTCAATAGTAGTAACTGTGAGAAGGATCTTGGAGTCCTAGAGGACAACCATTTAGATATGAGCCAGCAGTGTGCAGCAGCTGCCGAAAAAGCCAACACAGGTCTGGGCTGCATAAACAGAGGGATAGAATCAAGATCACGTGAAGTGTTAATACCACTTTATAATGCCTTGGTAAGGCCACACTTGGAATATTGCATTCAGTTTTGGTTGCCACGATGTAAAAAAGATGTGGATACTCTAGAAAGAGTGCAGAGAAGAGCAACAAAGATGAGTAGGGGACAGGAGGCTAAAACATATAAAGAATGGTTGCTGGAATTGGGTATGTCTAGTTCAGGGGTAGCCAACCTTTTTATACCTACCGCCCACTTTTGTATCTCTGTTAGTAGTAAAATTTTCTAACCGCCCACCGGTTCCACAGTAATGGTGATTTATAAAGTAGGGACAAAACCCCTACTGCCCACCATGAAAGCTGGAACACCCAGTAGTGGGCGGTAGGGACCAGGTTGACTACCACTGGTCTAGTGTAATGAAAAGGAGGACTGGGGTGACATGATAGCAGTGTTCCAATATCTCAGGGGTTGCCACAAAGAAGAGGGAGTCAAACTATTCTTCAAAGCACCTGAGGGTAGAACAAGAAGCAATGGGTGGAAACTCATCAAGGAGAGAAGCAATTTAGAACTAAGGAGAAATTTCCTGACAGTTAGAACAATTAATCAGTGGAGCAACTTGCCTGCAGAAGTTGTGAATGCTCCAACACTGGAAATTTTTAAGATGTTGGATAACCATTTATCTGAAGTGGTGTAGGGTTTCCTGCCTGGGCAGGGGGTTGGACTAGAAGACCTCCAAGGTCCCTTCAAACACCCTGCCCTGCCCTGCCCTGCCCTGCCCTGCCCTGCCCTGCCCTGCCCTGCCCTGAATGGGACTATTATTACTGACTACCCGGCAGAGTTGTTGCTTTGGGCAGGCAAAAGGCCCTCCCAGATTGACTATACCACAATATCAAGAAATTTATCTTCCTTGGGACTTCCCCCAAGATGGTATGCTGAGCAGGTACCGTATATACTCGAATATAAGCCGAGTTTTTCAGCCCGTTTTTCAGGCTGAAAACCGCCCCCTCGGCTTATATTCGGGTCACAAAAAAAATGACTTTTTCCCTGCAACTGGCTCCCAAGGCTTGCTAGGGGCATGAGGGGGGTGCCTAGCAAGACTCTCTGCAGCCCCCTGGAAGCAAAAACGGGCTGGGGGGGGCTTAAAGGGAGAAAGAAACAAAGAAATCCTCACGTTTAGGGAGATCCCATGTGCACTGAGCTTGAGTTGAGAGCTGATTGTAATTGGCTGCTAGCTAGTGGGTTCTCCCAGCTTGGCTGCCTCAGGAATTCTGGGAGTTGAAGTCCACAGGTTGTAAAAGGGCCACATTTGCCCAGCCCTGGTATCTCTTAACAGAGGCTTCAACTTGCCTGAAATTAGATCAAGCCAGTGACTGGGTGGGCGTGGCTAGCTGGTCATGTGATATATGTGTATAGGGACTACTCAGAGGGCTGAAAAAAGTCATTTCTGACAGGTCCTCACACTTCTGACTGGTCCTCACACTTATGACCATCCTAGGGTGACCAGACATCCCGCTTTTGGCGGGACAGTCCCGATTTTCAACGATTTGTCCCGCGTCCCGCTGCATTTTTAAAAAGTCCCGATTTTTGGAAGGAATGCAGGACAAGCTAGGGAACGGCGGGAGAATGGGGTTTGCTT
>WNWU01013310.1:966093-1005874 GCA_012654045.1 Ptyas mucosa | reverse complement strand
TAAATGGTTGTCCTCTAGGACTCCAAGATCCTTCTCACAGTTACTACTATTGAGCAAGGTACCATATATATGGTACCTTGCTCAATAGTAGTAACTGTGAGAAGGATCTTGGAGTCCTAGAGGACAACCATTTAGATATGAGCCAGCAGTGTGCAGCAGCTGCCGAAAAAGCCAACACAGGTCTGGGCTGCATAAACAGAGGGATAGAATCAAGATCACGTGAAGTGTTAATACCACTTTATAATGCCTTGGTAAGGCCACACTTGGAATATTGCATTCAGTTTTGGTTGCCACGATGTAAAAAAGATGTGGATACTCTAGAAAGAGTGCAGAGAAGAGCAACAAAGATGAGTAGGGGACAGGAGGCTAAAACATATAAAGAATGGTTGCTGGAATTGGGTATGTCTAGTTCAGGGGTAGCCAACCTTTTTATACCTACCGCCCACTTTTGTATCTCTGTTAGTAGTAAAATTTTCTAACCGCCCACCGGTTCCACAGTAATGGTGATTTATAAAGTAGGGACAAAACCCCTACTGCCCACCATGAAAGCTGGAACACCCAGTAGTGGGCGGTAGGGACCAGGTTGACTACCACTGGTCTAGTGTAATGAAAAGGAGGACTGGGGTGACATGATAGCAGTGTTCCAATATCTCAGGGGTTGCCACAAAGAAGAGGGAGTCAAACTATTCTTCAAAGCACCTGAGGGTAGAACAAGAAGCAATGGGTGGAAACTCATCAAGGAGAGAAGCAATTTAGAACTAAGGAGAAATTTCCTGACAGTTAGAACAATTAATCAGTGGAGCAACTTGCCTGCAGAAGTTGTGAATGCTCCAACACTGGAAATTTTTAAGATGTTGGATAACCATTTATCTGAAGTGGTGTAGGGTTTCCTGCCTGGGCAGGGGGTTGGACTAGAAGACCTCCAAGGTCCCTTCAAACACCCTGCCCTGCCCTGCCCTGCCCTGCCCTGCCCTGCCCTGCCCTGCCCTGCCCTGAATGGGACTATTATTACTGACTACCCGGCAGAGTTGTTGCTTTGGGCAGGCAAAAGGCCCTCCCAGATTGACTATACCACAATATCAAGAAATTTATCTTCCTTGGGACTTCCCCCAAGATGGTATGCTGAGCAGGTACCGTATATACTCGAATATAAGCCGAGTTTTTCAGCCCGTTTTTCAGGCTGAAAACCGCCCCCTCGGCTTATATTCGGGTCACAAAAAAAATGACTTTTTCCCTGCAACTGGCTCCCAAGGCTTGCTAGGGGCATGAGGGGGGTGCCTAGCAAGACTCTCTGCAGCCCCCTGGAAGCAAAAACGGGCTGGGGGGGGCTTAAAGGGAGAAAGAAACAAAGAAATCCTCACGTTTAGGGAGATCCCATGTGCACTGAGCTTGAGTTGAGAGCTGATTGTAATTGGCTGCTAGCTAGTGGGTTCTCCCAGCTTGGCTGCCTCAGGAATTCTGGGAGTTGAAGTCCACAGGTTGTAAAAGGGCCACATTTGCCCAGCCCTGGTATCTCTTAACAGAGGCTTCAACTTGCCTGAAATTAGATCAAGCCAGTGACTGGGTGGGCGTGGCTAGCTGGTCATGTGATATATGTGTATAGGGACTACTCAGAGGGCTGAAAAAAGTCATTTCTGACAGGTCCTCACACTTCTGACTGGTCCTCACACTTATGACCATCCTAGGGTGACCAGACATCCCGCTTTTGGCGGGACAGTCCCGATTTTCAACGATTTGTCCCGCGTCCCGCTGCATTTTTAAAAAGTCCCGATTTTTGGAAGGAATGCAGGACAAGCTAGGGAACGGCGGGAGAATGGGGTTTGCTTACCCTGCCCACTCCCAATCTATTGCTGCCTCCTGAGTCCCAGCTGATGGCTAGAGGGAAAAAAACCTGTTTAAATTCTTGCCGCGGGGCTTCAAAGGCCCGCCCTACAGCTGATCAGTGTTAAAAAAAACATAGGCGGCCCTTTGAAGCCCCGCAGCAAGAATTTAAACAGTTTTTTTCCCTCTAGTTTTTTTTTCTCTTTGTGCAATTTAAACTGAAAACGAAACCGAAACTAAGCAGGGTGTTGCCTTTGCTGTTTGCTAGCAACGTTGGAAAGGCAGATTTCTTTTTCCTCATCAAAAAAGGTAGGTGCAAACAATGGGAAATTTATGCAAATGGCAAAAGAGGAGAGTTCAAGATTTTAAAACACAAAAGAAAAAAAGCTCTATTTAACTAGGGAATTGTAATAATTGAGATACTATTAATTGTATATTGTGTTGAAATCAGAAATGGTTAAGTTGTGGTTGGAAGAATATGTGGGGGAAATTATTTGGTTTATTATTATTGGTAAATATAATTAATTGATTTGTAAGAAATTGGATTGCATGGAAATAATTGGAATATTCATATTCATATTGATTAATATACAAAAAAGATAGTTATATAACTAATTGATTTATATTAAAATGTTGAATTTGTATTAACCAACTGTAATATTACATAATTAACCAATGTGAGGATGGATATAAAAATAGATGACAATGGGAAGGGGTATAATATAGAATAGAAGGGAAAAATTGATTAAGATTAGAGATGAGGATGAAGGGTAATATTGGTTTATTTAAAAATAGATGAGGAATAAATATGGCAAAAAGGAAATATAGAAATTGTAAATTTAAGTGAAATGACTAAACACTGTTTAAATTTGTGAATCGGCCAAATACTCTGTTCAAAGAAAATACATTGTATGTTTGTATGTGTGTTTCTAATTATTGCTATTTATTCATATTTGTTCTCTTTTATTCTTTAAAGTTTAACAATTCATTCTTTATCTTAATATCTTTATATTTGTTTGGGGTTGGTTTTCTTCCCTTTCATCTTTTTTATTGTACAGCAATCTTTCTCCTCAAACCTACCACCTCTCTCTTTTCTTTCCTTCTTACTTTCTCTTCCCCCCTCTTCTTCTCCTTCCTACTTCCTCTTCCTTTCTTCTTCTCCTCCTCTCTTCCTCCCTCTCTTAACCTCACTCCTACTCTAATTTCCCTTCCTTCATCCCTCTCTATTGCTGTATCCTTTTATGCACATGGACTACTCAGAGGGCTGAAAAAGTTATTTTTTACTGGTCCTTGCACTTTTGACCAGTCCTCGAACTTACGACTGTCCTCACATTTTACATTTTTGCCCTATCTTGTCACCATGGGGAAGAGAAGCTGTTGTGAAATGAGTGACACCGTTTTTAAGAATGCTACAATGTGCATAAATGATGACCAGTCATAAGTGCGAAGACTGGTCAAAAGTGCGAGGACCTGTCAGAAATGACTTTTTTCAGCCCTCTGGGTAGTCCTTTTGTGCACATGGACTACTCAGAGGGCTGAAAAAGTTATTTTTGACTGGTCCTCGCACTTTTGACCAGTCCTCGAACTTACGACTGTCCTCACATTTTACGTTTTTGCCCTATCTTGTCACCATGGGGAAGAGAAGCAGTTGTGAAATGAGTGACATGGTTGTTAAGAATGCTGCACGGGCATAAATGTGAGGATAGTCATAAGTGTGAGGACCAGTCAAAAGTGCGAGGACCTGTCAGAAATGACTTTTTTCAGCCCTCTGAGTAGTCCCTATACACATAGCCATGGCCACCCGGTCACATGACCAGCTAGCCACGCCCACCCAGTCACATGACATCCAAGCCACGCCCACAAAATAAGCCACACCCACAGGTGTCCCTCTTTACCAATGTTAAAATCTGGTCACCTTAGACCATCCTCACATTTATGCCCGTGCAGCATTCTTAAAACCATGTCACTCATTTCACAACTGCTTCTCTTCACCATGGTGACAAGATAGGGCAAAAACGTAAAATGTGAGGACAGTCGTTAAGTTCGAGGACTGGTCACAAGTGCGAGGACCAGTCAAAAATTACTTTTTCAGCCCTCTGAGTAGTCCATATGCACAAAAGGACTACTCAGAGGGCTGAAAAAAGTCATTTCTGACAGGTCCTCGCACTTTTGACCAGTCTTTTTTTATTTTGAAATTTACCAGTAGCCGCTGCATTTCCCACCCCTGGCTTATACTCGAGTCAATGAGTTTTCCCAGTTTTGGGGGGTAAAATTGGGGGTGTCGGCTTATATTCGGGTCGGCTTATACTCGAGTATATACGGTAATTTTTCTCTCTCCTGCCAATGAACAGCCGATTTTGCTGCCAAAGTTGGCTATTGGTGGCTTTGGTCCCTAAAATTGAATAGGAGCAACTAGGAATGACCCAAGATGATTTTTGGATGATTGTGTACCTTCAGAGGAAAGGGATCTTGAAGATCGCAATTCTCGGTAAGGAGTGATCTGATGGTCTTTTACCATCTATACTACCACGTGTACTAATGATGAGCATGTTATTGCTAAGTTGCTAAGATGTGTAAACTTTTATTGAAAATTTATATAGAAGATTAATATATTAAAGACTACATGATTAAACAGGTTAAAAATGGATACAATATAATGCTTGATCAATGGGAGAATATGTGGAGCAAATGATTGAAATTTATATTGAATTATAATTTGAAACAGAATTTTTATAAGATGATGCACCAGTGGTATCTAAGACCTGACAAACTGTAAAAAATGTATAAGGGAGTGCCAAATATAGAGGTAGTCCTTGACACACGACCACAATTGGGACCAGAATTTTCATTGCTAAGCAAGACGGTTGTTAAGTGAGTTGTGCCCAATTTTATGACCATTTTAGCCACAGCTGTTAAGCGACTGTGGTCATAATTAACTTTTTTCAGTGCTATTGTAACTTTGAACACTCACTAAACAAATGGTTGCAAGTTGAGGACTACCTGTATGTTGGAAATGCAATCAATGTGATGGTAATTTTATCATTTTTGGTGAATATGTAAGAAAGCTAAGCAATATTGGGATCAGAAATGTATTTTAATTCAGAGAATTCTCAAAATAAATGTACAATTGAAACCAGAGGTTTTCCTTTCAGGCTTGATGGATAAGCAGATTGAAAAAAAACATGGGACTTTGTTTCTATATATGACAACAGCAGTGAGACTTCTGTATGGACAGAGATGAAAGACCTAGAAATTTCTATAATGGAAGAATGAAAGAAGTTAATGGAATTGTCCGAGATTGCAAAATTGACTACTTTGATTAAAGAAAAGGTTTGTCTAGCTTTGTTTCTACTTAGAAACAACTTCTGGAATTTTTGCTTGAACGTGAAAGAAATGAAATTTTAATTTTGGGATTTGACAATTAGAACTGTTTATGATTATAGAAATATAAAGTATATTTATATTAGTCCCAAAGAAAGTGAACGTTGGACTTACCTTGAACGTTCGTTCTATGTGCGCTGCAGGAGAGTCCAAGCATGGGTTAATTTCAGTCTGTTCGGACGTCACTGAGTTGGAATTTCTTTGGCCACGCCTTCTACCTCCGGCCGAGCCTCAGTTTTTTCAACAAAACCAGAACCAGGGAAGACGCAAGTCAGATGAAGAACCAACCACTCCTGGACCCCGGACCAGCACAAGCCAGGGTGGGATTGGACTCTCCTGCAGCACACATAAAACGAACGTTCAAAGTAAGTCCAACGTTCATTCTCCTGTGCGCTGCTTGGAGAGTCCAAGCATGGGATATACCCAAGCTAAAGTGATGTCGGGTGGGAAGCAGATTGGTCCAGGGTCCCCTCGGCCGGTAGGACTCTCTGTAAAACCCGCCTCCCAAACGCTGCTTCAGCAGATGCATACTGGTCCAACTCACGAATGGTGAAGGGGAAGTCCAAGTGGCAGCCCTGCAGATTTCCAAAATTGAAACTTGCGTAGCCCAGGTCGCCGTGGTAGCAGCACTACGGGTAGAGTGCGCTGTAATGCGACGTGGCACGGGACGAGCTTTTGTTCATAAGCTAAAGCAATGCAAGCCTTGAGCCAACATCCGATGGTAGATGGCAATACCTTCTTTCCCATTGAGGTAGGCTGGAATGACACAAATAAAACATCTGACCTCCTAAAGGAGGCCATAAATTTAATGTATTGTTTCAAAGCTCGGTGGACATCCAAGGTATGCCAGCGCTTTTCCCTTGGATGGCTTGGATTGGGACAAAAGTCCGGCAAAATAACCTCCTGTGCCCTGTGGAACCAGGAATTTATTTTTGGTACAAAGGTAGGGTCCAATCGAAGGATGACTCTGTCCGGGTGAAAAATGCATAAATCCTGGCGCACTGAAAGTGCCGCCAGCTCTGATATCCTGCGTGCAGATGTAATCGCAACTAAGAACACAACTTTAAATGTAAATAGTCTAAGTGTGGTAGACCGCAGTGGCTCGAAAGGAGGTAAGGTGAGCGCTTGCAAAACCAAGGATAGATCCCAGGTCAGGTATCTATGTACTGTTGGCAGTAAAAGGTTGGCAGCTCCCTTTAAAAAACTACGGACCTTTGGATGTTGAGAGAGAGATATAGGCCCTTCACCTGGTAAGATGGTAGCCAATGCTGCAACTTGCCGCCGAAGTGTATTAGTCGATAACTTCTTCTTCAGACCTTGTTGCTGGAAATCCAGAACCTGTGGTACCGTTGCGGAAGTCGGTACCAGGTTCACCTTGGTGCACCAACGACAGAACGACGCCCAGGTGGCATCATAAATCCTGGCCGTGGACGCCTTCCTAGATGCGAGGATGGTAGAAATCACTACCATCCTCAGAAGCGGGAGAAGAACCGAGGTAGGTGAGTGTTTTGAGGTGTGGCGAACAAGTCCAAGGTTGGAGTCCCGAATCGAACTGTGATGAGGTGGAATAGGTCCGGATGAAGGCGCCATTCGGACTGGTCTATTGTTGTTCAGCTCAACCAATCCGCTGTGGAGTTGGACGTGCCGGCAATGTGCTCCACCCACAAGGACAGGAGATGCCGTTCTGCCCAGAGACACTATTTCTTCGCCTCACACATCAGGAGTTTGGAGCGAGTGCCCCCCTGGTGGTTGACGTGTGCCTTGGCCATGACACTGTCTGTTAACAGGAGAACGTGCTGATTCGACAACTCGGTTTGAAAATGTCGGAGCACCAGATGGGCTGCTCTCAGCTCCAGCCAATTGATGGCGTTGCGTAGATCTCACTGAGACCACCGTCCCTGAGTCACCTGGGCTTTCAGGTGCATTCCCCAGCCGAAGAGACTTGCATCCGATGTCAGGACCAGTCTGGGAGGATCTCCAAACAGGCAGCCCTCTTCCATGGCCTTCGACTTCTACCAATTCAGGGAACGAAGCACCTGTTGAGGAACCCTGATCCTGCACAGTGAGTTGCTGCGCCCTGACCTCTGACTGGGGAGGAGGAGCCACTGCAAGGGCCTGGTGTGCAAACGAGCCCAGGGAACTATTGCTAAGCAGGAGATCATTTTCCCTAACAGTTGGGAAAGAAGCAATAGGGGCACTGAAACTGATGTCTGAACTTGTTTCACTAAATCCCTTATACTGTCCCTTCGTTCTTGAGACAGGAACACTTGAGATAACTGAGTGTCTATCACCGCCCCCAGATGGGTAAGTCTGGTGGACGGTATCAGATGGCTTTTCTCCCAATTGACTGAAAAGCCGTGATCCTGAAGAGACTGGATCGTGAGTTGCAGATCCAGTTCTGCCTGCCTGAGAGACAATGACTGAATAAGCACATCATCTAGATAGCACTGGAGGCGGATGAGATGAGCCCTCAGACGTGCTGCTACCACATCCAGTAATTTGGTAAAGGTACGTGGGGCTGAGGAGAGGCCAAAGGGAAGTGCCCGATATTGCCAGAGGTGGCCTGCAAATGCAAATCTGAGGAACCTCCTGTGAGATACCCTTATGGGGACATGGAGGTAAGCCTCCTTGAGATCTATTGATGTTAAATAGTCTCCTTGCCTGAGGCAACCCAGAATCGAATGAAGCGATTGCATTTTGAACCTCCTGTATTTTATGTGAACATTGAGGTCCTTGAGATTCAATATAGCCCTTTGGCCCCCCGAGCTCTTGGGAACTAGAAAGAGTACAGAGTAAAACCCCAAACCTCTTTGCCCAATTGGTACCGGTTCGATGGCCTTGATGTCCAGTAAATGCTGGATCTCGGCCTCCATCATGGCTTTTTTGGTGGCCTCCCTGGGCACGGGACACTGAATGAATCGACGAGGGGGTCTGGAACAAAATTCTAAGGTCAGTCCGAGAGTTATTGTTTGTAATACCCACGCGTCCGTGGTGGTATCCCTCCACTGGTCGGCAAGCATCTTTAACCTGCCGCCAATCGGAATTTGAACCCAAGAGTCATTTGGAATGGCAGTAGTGTCGTCCCCCTGATCCCCTGTAAGGCCGCCTGGACTGTGATTGTCTAGATCTGTCTCGAAATCCTGACCTGTCCTGTGATCTGTCCCCCCAATGGGAATACTGCCTATGGAATTGGTAGGCGGAGAAACCCGCCTCAGTGTTCCAAAAGGACTGCCTACGGTAATAAGGAGTAGGTCTTCTGTCCGGTCTCCTAGTCAGCTGTGGGAGAACTTTCCTCTTATCCTTCCCTTCCACCAGGATGGGGTCTAGAACTTCCCCAAACAGCTGACGTCCCTTAAAGGGCACTGCAGCCAAGCACCACTTGGACCTAGTGTCTGCTTGCCACTGGCGTAGCCATAGCAAACGCCTGGAAGCCACATTAGAAACCAGAGCTCTGCAGGCAAATTTCGCCGCATTAATAGTAGCATTAGCTGTATATTCTGTCGCGGGTATCAGCTTGCTGATATCTTGTTGGAGGCGGACATCCTCCAGGGAGATTCTGGCCCGCATCTGTTTTAACCATAAGAGTGATGTGCGAGAAAAGAATGAAGCTGCTGTAGCAGACCTAATTGCCCAAGCCGCTGACTGGTGCGTTTTGTGTGCAGCCAAATCAGCCTTCCTATCCTCAGTCTTCAATCCTTCTGCATTATCAGAAGGAAGAATGGCTGCAGAAGCCAAAGTAGTTAAGGGAGAATCTACTGTGGGAATCTGGAGGAGCTCCTCAAGCTCCTTCTCCACAGTATACAATCTTTTTGTCCATGCCACTCGGTGCTGGAATAGAAACAGGTTGTTCCCATGGTCTCTGAATTACATCTACAAAGAATTTCGGGGAAGGAATAACTTCCTGAGTAGTAACTTGTTCTGTAAATAAACTAACACAAAGATCCTGAGATTCCTTAGAATCTGCAGTAGATTTCTCCATCTGACCCATATTAGCAGTCACTTTGGCTTTGAGCAATAAAGTCTTAAAAAGATGAGGACGGAATAAGCCGGTATATGCAGGCTTATCCTGTGAGAGTTCCTCATCACCAGACATTTCAAATTCCCCTAATTCCTCTTGTCCTTCCAGTGAAGCCTTGCTGTGGAGAGATGGAGATGCATGACGTGATTCCTCCCTATATTCTCTGTGCCTATGTGAATGTTGATGCATAGGATCAGAACTTGAAGGCCCTGGGTGTAAAGGAGCCAACAATCCCCTTTGTGCCAGCGCCTCATCAATACCTTGAGTAATGGTTTGCACAATGGCATAATGTAACTCTGAGGATAAACTTTGTTGTGTCGCCTCTAGAGGGCGCAGCCCCGCTGCTGTGGGCGTAAAGGTGGCTGATGGTGCAGAACGCTGCCTGCCAGGTACCTGAGAGTAATCAGAAAGGGGCTGAGGAGGGTCAGGTACAAATCCTTCTTGAAAGGGAATTGCATGAAACCCATGTGAGTCCTGAGGCACAGTGGGAGACCAGTTAGGCTGGTCCTCCTGCACTTCCTGTAGCTGTAAGTCTGAAGGTAAGGTCTTAGTAGGCTCACCCAGATCCTTAGAACCCTCAGGGGAATTAGAAGCTGCAGCCTGTTGCTGGGCCTTTGCAAAGTGCTTTTCTAAGGCTTTTTGTCTCCTCAGTGCATCTTTCTCATCAGCTACAGATGAAGATTTAGAATATTTGGCTTGGGTGCTAGAAGCCGCCTTGCTAGACTTCAATCTGGGCTTTTTAAGTACAGGACAATCAGCCTGATGTTGGGAGGGTGAAGACCCTTCAGAATCACTACTATTTGCCATAACTAACCCAGAATACAAGGCTTGAAATCTCTAATAGAATAGAAGCTGAAAGATTTACTCACTGCGCAGTTTAGAGTTCAAATCACGCCAAACCGGCAACACTGTTTATTGGTATATACTTATAGGCGGCAGCAGCAGCAATGGCCAGGGCACCTCAGGTGTTAACAGGGCTAGATCCCAACAACGTTGCTGCCAAACGGCCCAAACAACACTTTATAAACCAGCAAAATGGTTTTTACTTGCGTGGCCACGATTCCCTGCGATGATCAGGTCTCCAGAGTAGATCACTTGCTCTCAAAACTGCCCAGCTCCTCAATTGACAATTTTTTGCTGCGTTGTGTGCTGCGACAAAATGGCCGCCGCCAGCAAAATGGCGGCTAATGGCCGAGCGGTCAGCGCGTTTTCCTCCGATCCGCTGCTCTCCGATAGCCAGAAAGGAAGGGAAACTGAAGCCACGGTCTTCCCCAGCTCCAATAATGCCTGCCTGCTGGTCTGGTGCAAATTCCAGTGCGATCGGGTGCCACGCAGTAATGGCGGCCACCACAGCGATCATATCGCTGTTTGCAGAGTTTGCAGCGCTGATCACTCTCTGCACTCCGTTTTCGCCACTCCAAGCCAATTCAAGAGGCTCTAATTTTATTTGTCTTTTGAAATAGCCAATTTTCCTAATTTTAGTAATTTTAATTCAATTTATTTTAAGGAACCAACTCAAACAAGTCTTTCTGTCAGACTGAGTTGAAAAAACTGAGGCTCAGCCGGAGGTGGAAGGCGTGGCGAAAGAAATTCCAACTCAGTGACGTCAGAACAGACTGAAATTAACCCATGCTTGGACTCTCCAAGCAGCGCACAGAAGAATTGGAAGTTTCTCTTTTTCTACTTCTCTTTCTTTTCTGTACTCCTAATTTTGTTCTTTTTCTGATCCTTTCTTTTTCTATCTTTTTGTTTTCCCTTATATATTTTATCTTTTGTTGAAACTTAATAAACTTTTATAAAAAAAACATAAGCCTCTGGAATTTGTATCTATTAGCTTGATAGTATTTGGAATGCACTTTTAACAGCATGTATATTTATTAATGAATCATTTATTGCAGAACTGAAATATCTCTTTGTGACCATGGACAACACTTCATTATGTTTTTATATCTTGAATTGGGGGCTGCCTAGGTGCACAGCAGACGTGTCACTAAAGGAGCACGGCTGAAATTTTCCCTCACACTTTCCATTTTGGAAGCAGTATGGGGTATAGATTTTTTGTTTTATGCAAGGTGGACATATTAAACTTACTGAATGCTTAATTTCACTGTTTTGAACAAAAAGACCTAGAAAAGGTCTTCAGGAAAGGCCTTTAGAAAAGGCCTCTACAGCCGATAACAGAGCTTCAGATTGATCTGGAGCTCTGTTATCAGCTACAGAGGGCTTCAGGAAAGCCTCGCTGTCTGCAGAAGAAATGGGCCGAGGTGTGTGAGGCCTGGCTGCCACTATCCAAAGGTAAGTAGTAGGGCAGCTCCACCACCACCACCACCCCATCCCCACCCTAGCTTAATTTTTACCTGTGCACCCTGGAGTGGGCGGAGTCTTATTTAGGGCTTATTTTGGGGGTAGGGCTTATATTGGGTGCACAGGTAAAAATCAAGCTAGGACTTACTTTCTGAGTAGGTTGTATTTTCGGGGAAACACGGTAGTTTTCTTGGCAATGGTACAGAAGTGGTTTGGCAGTCTCTTCTTTGATGCGTTTTTAAATTAGTACTGATAAGCCTAAACCCAGCCTAGTTTATAGACCTAAGATAAAAATCTGTTTAATCTACCTCTGGATTACATCAGAAAGACAAATCTATATGGTAAAAAGTAAAAATGCAAGAAATGAGATCTACTAAACACAGATCTTCTAACATGGCCATTTATTCAACTTACAAACTAAATTAGCCATTTTCCAAAACAGAGAATTAAAAATAAAAATCCTAGCACTGAGATAACAGCACAAATGGCAGTCACTCACAAGCTAGAATTTTATCATCATTACTGTATTTCTATACTTCTGGGTGTTACCACAGGTAACCACAGTTAAGCAGAATTATAGTAATCATAAGAGCACCAAACAAGGACAGTCATGACATTTGTGTAACTTCACAGCATCTTTGCATGTTATGAAGTAGTACAGAAGGATTTTAAAGTTAAGTATACAACAATTTGTCTGACTACTCCATCAGCAGTTGTGTATATGTTAAAGAAGTTTCTATCAGTATACTTGTACCTAAACCTTTCCTTGCAGTTACTGAATGATAGCGTAACAGTGCAAGATCTTGCCAGTCATAATTTTATGTAAAAAGAAAAGAACAAATAGAAAGGATTGCCACAAATCCACTATTGGTGTGAATGTATTAGTAATTCTTCCTATATTGAAATATTAAAACACATTTTACTGTAGCAAAAATACCTTATGAATTATGAGTTAATCAACTTTTCGCAACTAGGTAATAGATATAAAGTATTATACAGGTAGTCCTCAATTTATATGCACAATTGAGCCCAAAATTTCTGTTGCTAAGCAAGACAGATATTAAATTTTTGCCCCATTTTACAACTTTTGTTGCCACAGTTGTTAAGTGAATCACTGCAAGCTGTTAGTAACACAGTTGTTAAGTGAATCTGGTTTCCCCATTGACTTTGCTTGTCAGAAGCTTGGAAAAGGTGATCACATGACCCCAGGACACTGCAACCATCATAAATGAGTCAGTTGCCAAACATCTGAATTTTGAACATGTGACCACAGAGATGCTGCAATAGTTGTAAGTGTGACAAACGGTCGT
Source organism: Ptyas mucosa (assembly GCA_012654045.1). NCBI lineage: Eukaryota > Metazoa > Chordata > Lepidosauria > Squamata > Colubridae > Ptyas > Ptyas mucosa. The sequence goes on along the minus strand of WNWU01013310.1, from coordinate 993,040 downwards.
AAGTCACTTTTTTCAGTGCCATTGTAACTTTGAACAGTCACTAAACAAACTGTTGTAAGTCGACAACTACCTTAGTGAAAACAGAATGCAGGCATGGGCTAACAGCACTTCTAACATTACTTTTATGTACAAGGAGTGGAAATTTTACCATTCAATACATGCATGTTTTAAAATCAGCCAACTTTTCCTGGAAAAAATTAAATTACCTTAAAATTATTAACTGACGAAACAAGGCTCCTATTTATTATAGGAGCCTGAGTGGCGTAGCAGGCTAATGCCTCCTATTAAGGCAGCATTTAACATCCAGCTGCCTGCAATTACTGCGAGTTCTAATCTCACCAGGCTCAAGGTTGACTCAGCCTTCCATCCTTTCTAAGGTGGGTAAAATGAGGACCCAGATTGTGGGGGCAATAAGCTGACTTTGTATAAATATACAAAAGTATGAAGGCTATTGCTTAACGCACTGTAAGCCACCCTGAGTCTCCGGAGAAGGGCGGCATATAAATATAAATTAAAAAAAAATGCTTGTGAACGTACCTTTATCTTTCTTGAAATCTAAAGCATCTACCTTATCTGTCACTATTTCTTTCATGTTGATTATACTTTGGTGATTTAGTTGTCGAAGAATCTTTATTTCCCTAATAGCTGTAATAGGAAAACCTTCTTTCTCATTATCCAACCGTACTTTCTTTAATGCCACCATTTCCCCTGGGGAAACAAAAGTCAAGCTGTTATTAGCTTCAATGTTAAGTTAGCACATAATTTTTAAAAACTGAAAAGATGCAACCTATTTATTAGCATATCCAGAAAACTATTTCAGTATTAAAACTACAGTCATGTGAAAAAGAAAGTACCGTATTTTCTGGCATATAAGACTACTTTTTAACACAGGAAAATCCTCTCAAAAGTCAGGGGTCGTCTTATACGCCCAGTCATCTTATACACCGGAAAATACGGTACAATAACTTGAAGTGAACTTGAACTTTTTCTGTATGACTTGCTCAGTCTCTCACATCGTTGTGGAGGAATTTTGGCCCATTCTTGTTTACAACATTGCTTCAGTTCATTGAGGTTTGTGGGCATTTGTTTATGCACAGCTCTCTTGAGGTCCTGCCACAGCATTTCAATCAGATTGAGGTCTCTACAACTGGGCTATTGTAACACATTGATTCTTTTCTATTTCAGCCATTCTGTTATAGATTTGCTGGTGTGCTTGAGACCATTGTCCTGTTCCATTACCCAATGTCAGCCAAGCTTTAGCTGTTGGAGAGATGGCCTTACATTTGACTCTAGAATACTTTGGCATACAGAGGAGTTCATGGTCGACTCAATGACTGCAAGGTGCCCAGGTCCTGTGGCTGCAAAACAAGCCCAAATCATCACCCCTCCACCACTGTGCTTGATGGCTGGTATGTGATATTTGCACTGATATGCTGTGTTTGCTTTTTGCCAAACGTTGCCCTGTGCATCATGGCCAAAGATCTCCACTTTGGTTTCGTCTATCCAAAGGACAGTGTTCCAGAAGTCTTGTGATTTGTTCAGGTGCAACTTTGCAAACCTAAACCATGTTGCCATGTTCTTTTGGGAGAGAAGAAGCTTTCTCCTGGCAACCCTTCCAAACAAACCATACTTGTTCAGTCTTTTTCTAATTGTACTGTCATGAACTTTAACATTTAACATGCTAACAGGGTCTGAGATATACTGTAACTCTTGGATTTTTTGCAATTTCTCTGAACATTGCACAGTCTGACCTTGGGGTCAATTTGCCCACTCCTGGGAAGACTGGCAACCATCTTGAATGTTTTCCACTTGTGAATAATCTTCCTCACTGTAGAATGATGGACTTTAAATTGTTTGGAAATGGCCTTATAAGCCTTCCCAGATTGATGGGCAGCAACAATTGTTTCTCTAAGATCATTGCTGATGTCTTTCCTCTTTGGCATTGTGTTAACACACACCTCAATGCTGGACACCAGCAAACTCCTAAAACTTTGGCTTTTATAGAGGTAGTCACACTTGCTGATGATCAATTGATCAAGGGCATTTGATTAGCTTGTAGAAGGTGGTTCTAACAAGCTATTGAATTATAAGGTGTACTTAGTTTTTCACACATGGCTTCTCCATTTTGGCTTGCTTTCTGTAAAATAAATGATGACATGGTGTAATATGTCATGTGTTGTTCGTCTGAGGTTATATTTACCTACTTTTAAGAACTGATGAAGTTTGAAGTTTGAAGTTTATTAGACTTCTATACTGCCCTTCTCCCGGAGGACTCAGGGCGGTGTACAGCCATATTAAAACACATAGATTTACAAAATTTAAAACAAATTAAAATCAAGTATAAAATTTGGCCCACAGATTAAAAAACACACATACACCCATTATAAATTCGTATTAGGCCAGTCCGGCTTGCTGGAACAAAAGGGTCTTTAGGGCGCCGCGGAAGGTACGCAGGTCGGGCCTGAGACGAACCTCTAGGGGCAGCTCATTCCAGAGGGCTAGTGCCCCCACAGAGAAGGCTCTTCCCCTGGGTGTCACCAGACGGCATTGTTTGGTCGACGGCACCCTGAGGAGCCCCTCTCTGTGGGAGCGTATTGGCCAGTGGGAGGCTGTTGATGGCAGAAGGCGGTCTCATATATACCCCGGTCCTAAGCCATGGAGCGCTTTAAAGGTGGTGACCAACACCTTGAATCGCACCCGGAAGACCACCGGGAGCCAGTGCAGCTCGCCCAGGAGGGGTGTTACATGGGTGCGCCAAGTCGCCCCCATAACCACCCACATGGCCGCATTCTGGACCAGTTGGAGCCTCCGGATGCTCTTCAAGGGGAGCCCCATGTAGAGAGCATTACAGTAGTCCAGACGGGACGTAACGAGGGCATGAGTGACCGTGTGCAAGGCATCCCGGTCCAGAAAAGGACGCAACTGGTGCATCAGGCGAACCCGATAAAAAGCTCCCCTGGCCACAGCCGTCATATGATCTTCCAAAGACAGCCGTGCATCCAGGAGAACACCCAAGTTGTGAGCCCTCTCTGAGGGGGCCAAGGTCTCACCCCCAATAGTCAGCGATGGAACCAGCTGACTATAACGGGATGCCGGAAACCACAGCCACTCGGTCTTGGAAGGGTTGAGTCTGAGCTTGTTCCTCCCCATCCAGATCCGCACGGCCTCCAGACACTGGGACATCACACCAAGGGCATCATTGGGGTGGTCCAGGGTGGAGATGTACAGCTGAGTATCGTCAGCGTACTGATGGACTCTCACCCCGAAACCACGGATGATCTCACCCAGCGGTTTCACATAAATGTTGAACAGAAGGGGCGAGAGGACTGACCCTTGCGGCACCCCACATACAAGGCGCCTCGAGGTCGACCTCTGCCCCCCTGCCAACACAAACTGCGTACGGTCAGAGAGGAAGGAGAACCACCGCAACACAGTGCCCCCCACTCCCAACCCCTCCAATCGTCGCAGCATGATACCATGGTCGATGGTATCAAAAGCCGCTGAAAGATCTAATAGGACCAGGACAGAGGAACAACCCCTGTCCCGAGCCCTCCAGAGATCATCAACCAATGCGACCAATGCCGTTTCTGTGCTGTGCCCTGGCCTGAAGCCCGACTGGAACGGGTCTAGTTAATCGGCTTCATCCAGGTACTGGGGAAGTTGTTGTGCCACCACACTCTCAACAACCTTCGCCACGAAGCGAAGGTTGGAGACTGGGCGATAATTCACTAATACAGCCAGGTCCAGGGAAGGCTTCTTGAGGAGAGGCCTCACCACCGCCTCTTTCAAAGAGGGTGGGAAGAAGCCCTCACTCAAAGAAGCGTTAATAATCCCCTGGAGCCAGCCTTGTGTAACCGCCCGGGAGGCCAGCACCAACCAGGAGGGACACGGATCCAATAAACATGTGGCAGCGCTAAGCCTACCCAGAGTCCTGTCCACGTCCTCAGAAGTCACAAGGTCAAACCCCTCCCAGATAACATTCTCAAGACCCACCTCCGTCACCCCGTCCGGATCTACCCAATCAGAGTCCAGACCTTCCCGAATCTGAGTGACTTTGTCATGCAGGAATTGCACAAAATCCTCAGCCCTGCCCTGCAAGGGGTCTTCCCTCGCTCCCAGGTGCAGAAGGGAGCGGGTCACCCTAAACAGGGCAGCTGGGCGGTTCTCTGCAGACCCGATAAGAGCGGAAAAATAATTAAATTTTGCCGCTTTTATCGCCACTAGGTAGATCTTAATATGAGACCTCACCAGTGTTTGGTCAGATTCGGAGTGACTGGCCCTGCAATCACTCTCCAGGCATCTTTTCCGGCGCTTCATCTCTCAGCTCCTCAGAAAACCAGGGAGCCAATTGAGATCGGCACCGGGTCAGAGGCCGCAAAGGCATGATGCGGTCTAGAGCTCCAGCAGCCGCTCTATCTCAGGCGGCCACCAGTTCTTCAGTCACGCCATGAGCCAGAGCCTCAGGGAATGGCCTAAGCTCCATCTGGAACCTATCCGGGTCCATCAGGCGCCTGGGACGGAACCACCTGGTCGGTTCCGTCTCCCTGCGGCGAGGCGTAGCGGTTCGGAAGTCCATGCGAAGGAGGGAGTGATGAGACCATGACAAGGGTTTGATGACTAAGTCCCCTATTTCCAGATCACTCTGCCACTGACCAGAGATGAAAATCAGATCCAGAATGTGTCCCTCCATGTGAGTAGGGCCTTGAACTAATTGGGTCAGGTCCAAGGCCGTCATGGAAGCCAAGAACTCCCGAGCTGCCATAGACGTTTCGCCGACAGATGGCAGGTTGAAATCCCCCATAACCATAAGCCTGGGGGTATCAACCGCCACCCCGGCTATCACGTCAGGCAGCTCGGGCAGGGCCGCTGCCACGCAGCAGGGAGCCAAGTACGTAATCAGCAGGCCCATCTGCACCCCACGACCCCACTTCACAAGGAGGGACTCACATCCGGCTATCTGAGGTACAGTGGCCTCCCTCGGATATAGACTTTCATTAATAATAACCACCACCACCCCGCCCCTACCCTGGGCCCTCGGCTGATGGAATGCCCAGAAACCTGGTGGGCACATTTCAACAAGGGGCACCCCCCTTCCAGCCCCAGCCAGGTCTCCATAATACCCGCCATGTCTGCTCCCCCCTCCTGAATAAGATTGTAAATGAGTGGGGGCTTATTTATCACGGACCTGGCGTTGCATAACATCAGCTGATAGCCCAGGCCCTGAGGATCTGTGCTACCTGGGGAACGAGAAAAGCATTGGGGACCAGAGTGCACAATCACTCGAAGATAGCGAGTGTGCACTCCCATAACATGATATGGCCCCCTGCTTCCACCATACCTGCCCCTCCCACCCACAGTACAGATCAAACAGCCCTCATTCGATTGAGCTCTAGCCCCCTCCCTGGTGTTCAACCCTGCACCCCCAGTGCCACAATCCCCCGTCAGACCTGGCCTCGACCTTGGTGGGCTACCCCCCAAACCCCCCTTGGTCGCCCCCGAACCCCTTAAAATTTTAATTAAAAACCCATTTAAAAATCCCCTTAATCTCTTCTTTGCAGCATATCATCTCTCGGGGTTCCAAAACCCGTCATCAAGATAGGCCCTCAATAACGTGGAGGGCCAAGTCTGCGAGAGGGGGGAATCTCGCAGTGCAAGAAGCTTAGTCTTTGTATACATCCAAAGCTCTGGGATGATGGTGTGATATGGCCTGGGAGTCCACCGTGATGGTCCAACAAGTCCAGGAAAAGAAGAAGCCAGGTGTAGCTGGCAAAGTCTCCACTGACCTCTCACGACAGTGGGCAGAAGTCATGGCGCTCTGGCTACCGGGGGGCAAACCTCCAAACCACCCTCTCACGGTGGTTGGCCAACTGGCCATGGAGAAGCTGGAACAGCCCCCTGATGAGGACCAGATGATTTTTACTATGTCCTGATATGTAAAACCACAGAACTCAAAGAGGGTGTACTTTCTTTTTCACATGACTGTCCAGAATGTAAAATAGAAAAAGATCCATAGACAACTTACTACATAAATAGAATCCTTAAACTCTCAACATTCAGGCTTTTGCCTAGCAAATAGAAAAAAACCTGCTTTGTGGCTATGTAATAGATTACTTTGAATTATAAATCTCAACCTTTATATTTGTATATTCAAACTGTGAAATTCACCATGGGCTTTCATTTGATCCAGGAAATCAAGTATTTTGTCAATGACCTCAATCAGGATGGACTTAACTTTAAAGCAGAGGTGGGGAACTATGACCCCTTTATGACTTGTGGATTTCAACTCCCAGAATTCCTGAACCAGCCATGCTGGCTCAGGAATTCTTGGAGTTGAAGTCCACAGGTCAAAAGGGTCATAGTTCTTCACCCCTGCTTTAAAGATGGGAGAGCCAGCTTGGTTTAAGTCAAGGCAACAGGCTAGGAACCAGGAGACTGTGAGTTCTAGTCCCACCTTAGACATAAAGACAGCTGGGTGACTTTGGGCCAGGCACACTCTCTCAGCTCTAGGAAGGAGGCAATGGCAAACCACTACCAAAATCTTGCCAAGAAAGCTGCAGGGACTACTCATAGTACTTGACTTATGACCATTTGTTCAGCAACTGTTCAAAATTACCACAGGGCTAAAAATGGATTTATGACCTGTGCCTGATGTTACAGCTGTTGCAGTGCCCCCAAAGTCACAGGCACTAGGAAGCCCACCTGCACTTATGACCAGAGGGGCGCTTTAACTCTCCCCACCTGCCTATCCACCCCACACCCACCCTTTTGGCTGTCCTGCACCCTGCCTTGTTGGGCAGCAAGCAGCTCCAAAACCATGCACCTCTGTGGTTGCTTGCTACACCTGGGAATCCACAGCAAGCATTTATTCACCAAGCTGCCTTCTCTCTCCAGCCCCACATGGCTTCCCAGCCCACACCAAGCATTCATTAGCCCAGCTGCCTTCTTTCCCAGTTCCCTGCACCAACTTTTCACCTTTCGCACCCAGTGCCTCACTGCCTTTGTTCTCTCCTTTTCAGACCCAGATTCTCTGCCAAACATTTCCTACACCTGGCTAAAGTTGCATTGTCCTCAGGAAGGTTTGTGAAGAGCGCACAGCTTTAGTCATTTTGGAAATGGGGAAGGAAAAGTTTGCAAAGGCAGTTTAGCTTTAGCTACTTTGGACATGGGAAGTAAAAAGGTTTGTGAAGAGAGCATAGCATGCTTTATGACTGCACCAACTTACGACAGAAACTGTGGTCCCATTTGTGGTCATAAGTCAAGGACAGATGCCAGGAGTTAAGAACTTACTTGAAGGCATCTTAAGTCAGATCTGAAGGCAAGATCTGTGGCAATAGCTCAGCAATAATAGGTATGTGTTCTGACAAAGGTACTAGCAGAAACTGCAGCAATCAGGGATAACATCAGCATTTTTGTTGTGAATCATAATTTTAAATTTACCTGTATCTTTATTTCTTGCTTTGTAAACTTGCCCATATGTGCCTTCTCCAATAATGCCAATGATATCAAACTTATCCACACACTGTTTCCCCCAGTCAATTTCTTTCTGCTTTGTTTCACCATGACGTGGTCCACATATCCTAACCAAACAATTAATAAGATTTTGTTCCACAAGAATGTTTATATTTCTGTCTAAAATGTACTTCTCAGTAAATATGCTACTACATATTAAATTTTAACATATCAGTCACTCATGCAGTGAATTATTACTTTTTATCTTCCTTTTACCGTGTGCTATACTAGAAATCTTATGCAACCATTTCCATGTATAATTGGTGGCTTTGGGTTCATGTTATCAATCTCCATGGATTGCTTTTTTTTTTCAATGAATGGATTTTTCAAAAATCAATTGTAGTATACTGTGAGGATTGCCTGTTCTGACAGCACAAGCAAAATAATGTTCATGGTGCTTTTTTTTACTGGTAAAACAAAACAGAGAAGTAGAGTGGTATGTAATACCAACCAAAAATATTTAGATATACTTAGTTTTCTGAATCCAAACACTATTCTTAAATTACATCCTGCATTTAACATACAGTGTAAGGTAGAATAACAAAAAATAACATATGATGTATCTATGGAGAGGGATATTTCTGCCCAGACACTATTAATTCTAGATGCAAGACAATGACAAATAGACTACAGAGGACGTATCTACTGAAATACATACAGTTCACAGTTCCACTGATTATTTAAAATCTAATTCCTCTACTTCTTCATATACAAAATACTAAAGGCAATCTTAATAGAATTCTACAGTGTGTTAATTATTACTTCCTCCAATACCCAATGAATTGAAACAGGGATTTAAAATGTTTGCATTTCATATTCATTAGGAACCATATATAAAAGAAGAAATATACATACTTCGGTCTCCTTTTATGGTGTGACTGCACTAGTATCTTTTTCACTTCAGGACTCTGGGATATGTCATCTTCTCCAGGCAACTCAGGTGGCAATGGCAAGTCTGCAAGCAAATGGCATAATTTCTTCTCCACTTCTTTTTTTACTGCTTTTACTGAAATGTTAGCTTGCAAACTGTAGTGAAATAAAAAGATTTTTATGTCATCACAAAAGACAAATTTCTAACCAAAACAATGGAATCAGGTTCTATGTAGTTTATATACGTTATATACTAAGTAATATCAAAATGGATTGTTGAACATTTTGCCTACAAAAATTTGTTAAACACTTTTAAAGCATGCATGAGATTAAACTATAGAAGTTAATGTTAGTATAGCAAAAAGCATTTACACTTCAAGAAAACCCATCTAACATGTACAGTTTGAAATTACACCTTTTAAAAAGTATTTCACAACTCACCAATCTGCATCTTTAGCTTCAGGCAGCACAGGAGGAAGAGGCACGGGTGGCAGAGTGGAAGTGATTAGTGCAGCACTACAGTCCTCCTTAGATACGGCAGTTGGCACATGAGACTTACTCTTCTCTTTTACTGTAACAAATTGTGTTGATGATTTCACAAGGATTGATTTATTTTCTTTCACTGCTAAAACTTCTTGCTTAGTCACTTTCTCTACAATCACATTGTTTTCCACTTTAGTTTCCTGAACAGAAACTTTTGTTTTTGTCTTATTATTTTTCAAGGTTAAACTACTTGAAGGGGAAGATATATTTTCTGTTTTTATCTTTTTTACTTCCTTTACATTGTTCACTTGTTGTACAGCAACTCCTATGTTGATGTTTCCCTTAGCAGGTGTAGATGTGTTTGAAAATTTTGCATTGGCTTTGGCTGCCTCTGCTGCTCTGGCTTTTTTGTTCTTGTTCAGCTCTGCCCCAAGGCTACTTTTTAGAGTCAGAGTGCTAGGAGAAATACTCGACTGCTGACTTCTGGATCTTGACAATCTGTGTCTACTACGAGATCTTGAGTGCCTTGATGAGTAAGGACTTCTGCTTCTGGATTTTGCTGATTTTCTGCTTAAAAAAGTAAAGTTTCAGTGGGTAACTATTGTTATATTTTTGTACTGTAATGGACAACTTTTTTAGCCATCCCACCATCCCATCAACATGTTTGCTGGATAGCTGGGGGGTTTTTTGCCAAAAAACTTTAATAACAGCAAGAGGTTGCTATGTTTATAGATGGCATATGCCATCAGAAAGATTAGCTAAAATGTTTAAAGATAAATCAGCTAAGTGTTGGAAATGTCACCAGTTGCCGGGATCATACTACCATATGTGGTGGTTGTGTAAAGAAGCAAAACAATATTGGGTGAAAATACAAGCATGGTTAGAGGGAATGTTGCAGCAACATATAGAGTTAAAACCAGAGATACTCTTATTGGGAATTTTACCAGAGAATTATAGTAAAGAAGATACATATTTGATTATTCATACAATAACAGCGGCTAAAATTGTATTTGCACAAAACTGGAAAGCAGATAAAATCCCGTTGGAAGGAGAAATTATAAAGAAAATTTTAGAATGTGCAGAAATGAATAGATTAACATTGAGAATAAAAGATAAAGAGGAGTCGATGTATTTCAAGACATGGGATAAATTTTATGATTGGTTAGAAAGGAAATATGAATAAGGATATAGAGATAAAATAGATAGAGAATAGATGGGAGAAAACAATTAGAATAGGTGATTTTTACTCTTAAACACCAGATTCAGATTGATATAAATTGGAAAATTTTAAAAAACTGGAAAAATACAAATGGAAGTAACAATGACAGATGAGACCAAACAAATGATACAACAAATAAAACACACTGAGGAGGATTCCACGTTGAGTGCTACAGGTATTATCTTTTATAAAATTGTGGGTTAACTATGGATTATAAATGCTTAACATGGAATGTAAATGGGGCAAATGCTCCTCAAAAGAGAACTCAAAAAGTTAAAAAAAGATGTGATTTGCTTATACAAGAAACACATTCAGAAAAAAAGATGTAACATATTTAAGTCACAAAAATCTGGGAGACTTTATTTCAGCTGTCAGGTTCCGATGTTATCTCAAATAAATTTCATTCCCAAACAAAATGTCTTTAAATGAAATCTTTCATTTATTGAAAAATAACGATCTAGTCCTGAACTCATTTGCAGCCAAAACTGACCCTCTGATCCCAGACCCCTCCCTTTCCGTTCCACAAATCTCAGTGTCTCATTGGCCATCTTCCAAGTCAGTCTTTCTCTCGTCTACTTCAAGTCACAGGAATTTCCCCCCTCCCCCCATCACCTAGGTGACGTTATCTGCCAGGGAAGAAGAACTAGGTGAAAAGTCAAGCTGCTACTTCTAATAGGGTTGGTTTTTTTTCCATTCATGTCAGCGCTGGAGCAATCATAACTTGGAGCACTGACATCCGGCCCCTCTCCCTTCATTTCTCCAGAAAGGCCTGCTGCAAAAAAAAAAAAAACCCCACAAGTTAAGTATCGTTATCCCGTCCGAGGGTGTGTCCCCCCCCTCCCGGCTTGCCCGGGTGATCTGCATGGAATTTGGCTATAAGGCGGTCAGCTTGGATGTTTGTGCTCTTCACCCAGGAAGCCTCTGATAACAGGTAACCCTTCCATTTAATTAAGTATTGGAGGCGGCCCCTGTGCCATCTTGAATCGAGGATTCACTGTACCTCATAGTGAGTTTGGCCCCCAACGACCAGAGGCCCGGGGGGGTCACGTGGTGTCGGCCTTAAAGTTGACCCCACTACAGGCTTCAGGACGCTGCTGTGGAAAATGACGTGTATCTTCCCTAGGAGCCGGGGCAACTGCAGTTATACTGTAACCGGGTTGATTATTTTTACTATAGGGAACGGTCCTATAAATTTCGGGCCCAATTTCCTGCTTGGGAGTCTAATTCTCAAATACTTGGTGGAGAGGTAGACCTTCTCTCCCACTCGAAATGGTCTTTGGGGAGTTCGGTGCTTGTCTGCTTGTGTCTTATAGGATTGTGCCGCCTTGGCCAACGCCCTCTTAATGTTCTCCCAGGTTTCTCTCAACATTGCCATCCAGTCGGTCAAACTGACTGAGGAAGGGGGCTCCCTCGGGTACTCTGGCATGGGGATGAAGTCCATACCACTCACTATTTTGAACGGGGTTAATCCCGTGCTACTGTGGACAGCATTATTATACACGACCTCTGCAAAAGATAGGAGGTCTGCCCAACTGGACTGTTGGTAGTCGACGTAACATCTTAAGTATTGCTCTATCATGGCATTCAGTCTCTCCGCCCCCCCCATTGGTGCTCGGGTGAAACGCTGAGCTGAGGCCTTGGGATGACCCTATGGATCGTAGGAACTCCCTCCAGAATTTTGCAGTGAACTGGACCCCTCGGTCGGAGATGATTCTCCTGGGGACTCCATGCAGGCGATAGATGTGTTTCAGGAACAGTTTGGATAACTGGCAGGCTGAGGGCAGCCCGCTGCAAGGAATGAAGTGTGCCTGTTTGGAGAATAAGTCTATTACAGTCCAGATCACTGTATTTCCACCACTCCTCGGTAGGTCTACTATGAAGTCCATCGCAATCTCCTCCCATGGTCTTCTCGGTTCAGCTACTGGTTGCAACAGTCCGGGAGGGCATCCTGGTCGTTTTTTCATCGTGGCACAAATGGTACAACTTTTTACATAACTGTCTACGTCCTTTCTCATGTGGGGCCACCAGAACTGCCTTCGTACTAAGTGCAGAGTCTTTAGGAAACCGAAATGTCCCGCTGGTTTAACGTTGTGGCTCCTTTTGAGGATCAGGGTGCGCAGAGTCTGTGGGACATAGAGCTTTGTCCCCTTCCATGCTAGGTCATCCCTTTTTGTTAAGAGATGTTGATTGTCTCAGAACCAGGGGTCCACCACTGTTTCAGTTTTGAGTCTTGCCGTTAAATCACTTTCAAGTTGGTCTTGCTGGTTGTGCCGTTGCCGTCTGGTGACCACCTGACCTACGACCTGGGTAGAGGGGATAATGGCGTTCACTACCTGCTCCCACTCACTGTTATATTGGGGCATCCGGGAGAGTGCATCGGCCAGGAAGTTCTTCCCCCTAGGATGTGCTTGAACTCAAAGTTGAAACGATTGAAGTATTGTGCCCAGCGGACTTGCCTGGGTGACAGCTTCCGTGGGGTTCTGAGGGCCTCCAGATTCTTGTGATCAGTCCAAACTTCGAACAGTTTCTGGCCTCCCTCTAGTAGGTGTCGCCAGGTTAGCAGCGCCCATCTTACCATGAACGCTTACTTCTCCCATGTCGCCCATCGTCTTTCTGTGTCGGTGAGCTTGCAGGAGGTGTAGGCACAAGGTTGTAGGCTTCCTTGGCCGTTCTCCTGGAGTAGGACGGCTCCCACTGCCACGTCGCTGGCATCGGCTTGGATGACGAAGGGCTGTTCAGGGTCAGGATGCTTTAAGATAGGTTCTTTTGCAAACATCTCTTTTAGTGCTTCGAATGCCCGTTGGCAGGTCAGGTCCCACTGTAGGGGTTGTTCCCGGCGGGGCTTCGTTGCCGGACTTCCTGTTTTTAGGAGGTCCGTCAGAGGTTTGACAATTCTTGCAAACGAGGGGATGAATTGTCTGTAGAAGTTTGCGAACCCTAAGAAGCTTTGCAGTTGTCTGCAGGTGCGAGGGGGTTGCCATTGTAGAACTGATTGTACTTTGGTTGGGTTCATCTCCACCCCCTCGCTTGATATTCGGTAGCCTAATTAGTCCAGCCATGATTGGTGGAACTCGCATTTTGACAGTTTGACATACAGGTTCGCCCTCAGCAGTTTCTCCAACATTTGGCGGACGAGGGGTACATGTTCATCTAAGGCAGTGGTTCCCAACCTGGGGGTCGCAACCCCTTTGGGGGTCGAACGGCCATTTCACGGGGTCGCCAAAGCCCTTTCTCGCCCCCCCACGCTTTCACTCACCCTCACCCTCTGCCTCTGTTGGATCGCCGGTCATCGGTCGCTTACCCCGCCCACTCCCAATCTATTGCTGCCTCCTGAGTCCCAGCTGATGGCTAGAGGGAAAAAAGCTGTTTAAATTCTTGCCGCGGGGCTTCAAAGGGCCGCCCTACAACTGATCATTTGTTTTCTTTCTGTTAAAAGAAAACAAATGAGAAGATCGGTGCCTGCAAAAATAGAAAAAACAGCCTCTTTCAGCTTCAGCATAGGTTAATTACCATAAGATTAATCCGCCTCCCGACTCTCAGCTGATTTGCTCTCAGCTGTTTTGCGCAGGCTCTTTTGCAAACTCTTGTTTTGCAAGCACTTTGCCTGCTGGAGCAATTTTTTTTGCCCTAGCTAAAAGGAAACTGAAAGTAAAGCAGGGTCTTTGCTGCAACGTGACAAAATGAAGCAGGGAGAGAGATTTCTTTTTCCTCACCAAAAAGGTAGGTGCAAAACTGCAAACAATGGGAAATTTAGGGCAAAAGAGGAGAGTTCAAGATTTTAAAACACAAAAGAAAAAAAGCTCTATTTAACTAGAGAACTATAATAATTGAGATTAATTGTATATTGTGTTGAAAGCAGAAATGGTTAAGTTGTGGTTTGGAGGAATATATGGGGGAAATTATTTGGTTTATTATTATTGGTAAATATAATTAATTGATTTGTAAGAAATTGGATTGCATGGAAATAATTGGAATATTCATGTTCATATTGATATAAAAAAAAGATAGTTATATAAGTAATTGATTTATATTAAATGTTGAATTTGTATTAAACAACTGTATTACATAATTACATAAATAACCAGTGTGAGGATGGATATAAAAATAGATGACAATGTGAAGGGGTATAATATAAAATAGAAGGGAAAAATTGAATTTGATTTAGATTAGAGATAAGGATGAAGGGTAATATTGGTTTTTTTAAAAAAATAGATAAGGAATAAATATGGCAAAAAAGAAATATAGAAATTGTAAATTTAATTGAAATGACTAAACACTGTTTAAATTTGTGAACCGGCCAAATACTCTGTTCAAAGAAAATACATTGTATGTTTGTATGTGTGTTCCTAATTATTGCTATTTATTCATATTTGTTCTCTTTTATTCTTTAAAGTTTAACAATTCATTCTTTATCTTGATAGCTTTATGTTTGTTTGGGGTTGGTTTTCTTCCCTTTCATCTTTTTTATTGTACAGCAATCTTTCTCCTCAAACCTACCACCTCTCCCTTTTCTTTCCTTACTTTCTCTTTCCCCCCCTCTTCTTCTCCTACTTCCTCTTCCTTTCTCCTTCTCCTCCTCTCTTCCTCCCTCTCTTACCCTCACTCCTACTCTAATTTCCCTTCCCTTCTTCATTCCTCTCTATTGCTGTATGCTTTTGTGCATATGGACTACTCAGAGGGCTGAAAAAGTTATTTTTGACTGGTCCTCGCACTTGTGACCAGTCCTCGAACTTACGACTGTCCTCACATTTTATGTTTTTGCCCTATCTTGTCACCATGGTGAAGAGAAGCAGTTGTGAAATGAGTGACATGGTTGTTAAGAATGCTGCACGGGCATAAATGTGAGGATGGTCATAAGTGTGAGGACCAGTCAAAAATGCGAGGATCTGTCAGAAATGACTTTTTTCAGCCCTCTGAGTAGTCCCTATACACATAGCCATGGCCCCCCGGTCACATGCCCAGCTAGCCACGCCCACCCAGTCACATGACCTCCAAGCCACACCCACAAAATAAGCCACGCCCACAGAACCAGTAGTAAAAAAATTTAGAACCCACCCCTGGTTGGGGGTCACCACAACATGAGGAACTGTATTAAAGGGTCGCGGCATTAGGAAGGTTGAGAACCACTGATCTAAGGTTTCTGTGTAAATGAGGATATCTTCCAGGTAGACGAGAACCCCTTTGTAGAGGTGCTCATGTAAAACTTCATTTATCAGCTGCATGAACACCGCCGGGGCTCCCTGCAGTCCAAAAGGCATCACCTTAAATTGGAAACTCCCTAGGGGGCAGTTGAATGCTGTTTTCCACTCATCCCCTTCCCTGATGCGTATTCGGTAGTAGGCTTCTTGGAGGTCAAGTTTGGTGAAGACTTTTCCTTTGGCCAGGTGGGCTAGCATGTCCTTCATGAGGGGAAGGGGATATAAGATGTGTACGCAGAAGGCGTTGATACCTCGGAAATCCACCACTAGACGCATAATGCCATCTTTCTTCTCTTTAAACAGGACCGGTGCCGCGACCCGTGGTTTAGCTGGCTCAATGAAACCCCTTTGTAGGTTCTTGTCTATGTAGTTCCGTATTTCTTACATTTCACGGGGCGTCATGGCATATAGTTTGGGTTTAGGTAGTTTCACTCCGGGGATGATCTCAATGGCGCAATTGGCCTTGCGGTGGGGCGGTAGAACGTCACACTCGGCCTCACTAAACACCTCTGCAAGGCCTTGGTACTCCTCGGGGATCTGTTCTGTGTCGTGGGAGCTGTCGGATGCAGCCACCAGTTACTCTTTTGGACCCTCGGGGAGGGGCCCTTGCATTGGTGGCATCTTCCTTTGCTGGGGTGGGGAGGATTGGGGCCCCTGCGTGGGGGGCATCTCCCCTGGTTGGAGCGGGAGGGGTTGGGGGCCCTTTGCAATCCTCAGTCTGCGGGTTCCCTCTTGCCACCAGATGATTGGGCCCCATTTGTCTAGCCACGAGAGTCCCAGTATGACCGGGTCAGTCATTTTGGGGGCTATTATGAACCGAACCGTTTCCCAGTGGTCTGCTAGCTCGTCTCACTGGCTCGGTCAAGTGTGTGGCGTAAGCCCCCCCACTAGGGATCCAGCCACTTGTTCAAATCGTATTGGGTGGTTGAGCTTTTTTGCACGGATTCCCAACTTTAGGACTGTGGGTAGGTTAATCAGGCACCTCGTGCAGCCTGAATCTATTAGGGCTTGGAAAGTCCCTTGGGTCCCTGTTTTAGGGGCTGTTAGGCGTATGGGGAAAAGAAAGGGGTGGATGAACCCACTCACCATTGGGTCGTCTTCACCCTCATCCTCCCTGTCATACGACTCGGGGGATTGTTTTCCCTCATCTGGGGCCCCTCTTGCTTCGGTCAGGTGGGCAAAGACCTCTGGGCCCTGGGGGCTTTCTGTGGTGTGTTGGTGGTGCGTTTGGGTCCTCGTTCCGGGCGTGCCTTGGGCGGTGGGTCTGGCCTCGGTCTCAAGGTTCCACACGCTGCTGCCAGGTGACCGATCCCCCTGCACCTGTAGCACCTCAGCGGGCTCCGTGGGACGACTGGTCTCTGGGTGGGTTGTGGTGCTGCGGTTCGTCTGCCAGGTGGTCCCTGGTCAGGTTGGCCTCTCTCCCTGCTGTATGGCTGCTTCGACATGTCGTTGGCCCGCAGTCCCGTCGACTTTTTTCGCTACTTGGAACCATTCGGAGAGTCGGTTAGGGATGTCTCAATAAGCGGTCACTTGGGCAATTCGCTTATCTAGGCTCGTTCTAAAAAAATACACCAGTAGTCGCTCTGGCAAGGGTGGTAGGGTCCCAATGACTCTCCTGAACTCACGGATATGTTCCCGGATAGGCTTCCCCTTCTGCATTAGGTTCCTGAGCTCGTCTTCCACGTAGGGGTCCTCTTCTGCCTCTTCAAACTGGGCTCGTAATAGTTGTAAGAACCCATCTGCGTTTTGCAGTTGGGGGGGCCTGTTCTTGTAGAGGGCTACTGACCATCTTCTTGCTTCTCCCTCCAACCCCTCTGAAATGGCACTGACTAGGGCTCTGGGAAATGGATAGAGGTGCCCATAATGTTCGATGTAGATCTCAGCTGTGTTGAGGAATTGTGCCAGCTGGTCTGGGTCGCCATCGAACTTCCCTCTGAAGTGGGGTGGGTCCTCCCTCGTTGCTCTATCCTCCCACTGCGGGGCTCTGTAAGCCTGCTCTTGGTGTCACTGATCCTCTTCCTCTCCTCTCATTCTAGGGTAGGGAGGTGGTGTCCTGTCCCGACGGCTTTGCTTGCTGTGCAAGGGAGGAACCCATGGATGCGGTTTTGGGCTTTCTCTCCTTCTGCCATAGGGGGGAAGGGCTGTGCCTCCACCTAGGGCGTCTCAGTTCGGCAGGCTCGACTAGTCCCCCCCTCTCCTTGGGCCTGCATGATGGTTCCTCCTCCAGAAGGGTGACACGGTCAAATTTCTCCTTCAATTCATCTATGGGGCGGTTGAGGGGCTTCCCTGAAGCTTTTTGGTGCCTGGCCTGCTGCCAGTCCAATAGCCAGTCCACCCTCCCCACCTCACTTAGGGGCTTCCCCTTTCCCTGAACGTTCGGGAAGGGAAATTCAGCCTCTGCAGATTTTGGCAAGAGCCCCGAATACTCATCTCTCTTTTTCTTGGCTTGCGTCACGGTCGTCCGACCTTGGCTGTCTTGCAGCTTCGTTGGGGGAGGGAGGAGGTGAGGCCCCGAGGTACCCAAACTGGCTGGAGTCAAGACTGGCTCTTTTCCAGTTGCTTGAAGTAAACTTTCCTCAGACAATTTTTTTTTCCCATGGCATCCGGATTGCTTCTCCATTCACCCCACACGTCAGGGAGGGAGCTGGAGGCTTGGAGGTCAGCCAGCCTGGCTTGGAAAGGAGTTTCGGCTGTCTGTCAGGTTCCGATGTTATCTCAAATAAATTTCATTCCCAAACACAAAGTCTTTAAATGAAATCTTTCATTTATTGAAAAATAACAATCTAGTCCTGAACTCATTTGCAGCCAAAACTGACCCTCTGATCCCAGACCCCTCCCTTTCCGTTCCACAAATCTCAGTGTCTCATTGGCCATCTTCCAAGTCAGTCTTTCTCTCGTCTACTTCAAGTCACAAGAATTTCCCCCCTCCTCCCATCACCTAGGTGACGTTATCTGCCAGGGAAGAACTAGGTGAAAAGTCAAGCTGCTACTTCTAATAGGGTTTTTTTTTCCCCATTCATGTCAGCGCTGGAGCAATCATAACTTGGAGCGCTGACATCAGCAGGATTGGTAAAAATGGAATTGTTTTGTATATAAATCCTCAACCATATCCAAAATTTATATTAACTAATGATTATGGCAGATACGTTGGGGTAAAGTTAATCTACAGGGGACTAAGAATTTAAAATTGGGAATTTATACCCCAAATGAAGATAAAACATTTTATAAAGGATTTATGGATAAATTATGGATTTACATATGGATTTTACATATGAAAATTAGTGTGTCCTGGGGGATTTGAATGTAGTGGTTTCTCCACAAAAAAGAACTGCTGAGAAAAATATTAAAAATACACAGAGTAAATTACCAATTTTATTTTAATTTAATGGAATAATTTGGACCTTGTTCATGCATGGAGATATGAAAATGCTAATTCAAAAGGATATATTTATTTTTCTGAAAGACAATCTTTTTCTGGAATAGATATGATTTGGATTTCTAAGACTTTGACTAATAATGATTATAAAGTGGAAACATTATCAAAGACTGTCATATCACAATCCAGTGACTTTCACTTCTAAAAGGAAAAATATATTTTAGGTGGAGATTGAATGAGGTGTTACAAAAACAAACACTGGTGGTGTATTGTACAAAGACATTAAAGGAATTTTTTGAGAATAATCTTAATAAAAGCATAGAAGTAAGAATGGTTTGGGATGCAAGTAAATGTTTCTAAGAGGATATTTTATACAACACAACATTGGATTTAAAAAGAAAAGAGAAAATACAAATGATTTTGGATGAGATAAAAAAAGAATTTTAGAAATTTCCAGGGAGGACAACTATTAATCATCAAATTAAGCTTTTACAGAGGCAATTATCTAGGTAAACAGTGAAAGAGATGGAAATAAAGATGAACTATGCAAAACAAAATTTCAAATTTGCAAATAAACTGGGGAGACTTGGAAACAGAAATAGAAAACAAAGTTACACAAAAGTCACAAGAAAATACTGCAATAACAGATAACACCAATATGTGAAAAGTGTTTCTGAGTGGGTCTGTAACAGTAAGGGATCTGTGTGAAGCTATTAAAAAGAGACAGCCCCTCTCTGGGTGAGATGGACAGTTAAGAAATATGAAATATGAATGGATAAATGAATGAAGTGTTTCATCAGTATTATACTACTTTACACAAAGGTCAAGAAATTTCCTCAGAAAAAGTAGATGAATATATGCATATGACCCATGGGATCACTGCTTTAATATACAGTGGATATAGAAAATGCCAGGTTTTCGAGATGTAAAAAAATCAGACTAAGATGAATCACTTAAGAATTCTTTCCATCTTTAATATAATTTATAAGCTGTACAATTCAATTGAAAAACAAACTGAAATCTTTTTTGGGGGGGAAATAACAAAAAACATACAATATTGTGGTTGCATAAAGATACACACCCTTAAACTAATACTGTGTTGAAGCACCGTTTGATGTTATGACAGCATTCAGTGTTTTGGGGTAGGATCCTATCAGCATGGCACATCTAGCCTTGGGAATCTTTCCCCTCTCTTCCTTGCAAAAGCGCTCCAAATGTCAAACACTGAGGACATCTCCTGTATACAACCCTCTTCAGGTCACCCCACAGATTTTCAATTGGATTCGGGTCCAGGCTCTGGCTGGGCCATTCCAAAACTTTTATCTTCTTCTGTTGATTTGGTAGTATGCTTTGGGTCACTGTTGTGTTGTGTTACACAAGTGTGCTCTCAGGTTCAGCTTATGGTCACTCACTCACACACACTCACAGGCCTGGAAAATTGCTACACTCAATCCCAAATCAACTGAACACTGAGGCACAAACAGTTCCTTTAAAATACAGAGAGACCCAGTAAATTTAAAATAATAGCAAACTTTTACTGATATATTTTTGCTCTTACACACTCTCTCTCTCTCATCCACACTTACCCAGCATCCACTACTAGGCTGCCAGGCACTAACCAGAGGGACGGAAGCTGCCAAGTCTGGGATCAAAAACGACTCAAAAGTCTGGGCAGACTTCAGGACCTCTTTTTTCTCCCCAGAGTTGGTGGGGAGGAGCTTCCTATGCAGGCTCAACTCCTTTGTTGTTGAGAATTGGGGAGGGGCTTGCCATGTGCTCAGACCTTACTTTTGACCTTTTGTTCCCTTAACAACTTGGTTTCTTTCCCTGAGGGACCTTTTCCTGGCTTTTGTCCACCCTGCTTACATGCCTTCACCACTTTTAGGTATGGTGGCTTTGACCTAGTCTCACAATTGAAAGGTGAAATTCCTCTTCATCTCCAGTATTTTAGCAGAGACCTAAAGGTTTTCTGCCAAAATTGACTAATATTTGGAACTGTTCATCAGAACAGGACAACTAACCCAGGCCCCCCACCGCAGCCAACCCAAATCTAATTAAATGAAATTGCGGGCATTTCTCCTCAGCAGGGCCTCTGCCAGCTCTCCTCCAATGCACCCTTGTCCCAAGCGATTTGACAAAGGATACTTGTCCCCAGCCAATCCACAGTGCAGGATAAGTAGCCCCGCATCCTGGCTCTGCCTTCCCATTGGACGCAGTCCCTTTTTGGCTTGGCTTCCTGAAGTGAAAACTGGAAAGGCTGGGGGGGGGGAAGAGGGGCAAACTTGTGGTTTCCCCTGGCAAGAAGCAGAATACGACCCGTTGCACTTTGTGAGTACGCAAGGGTCTGGAATGGCAAAGCTGCTGCCTTCCAGGCGTTCCACGTTGTTGAAGGGAGCCCCTTTGCCTGAACACTGCAGATTTGTGGCAAGGCGGCGGACTGGCAGGTGGAGATTCATGGTGCTTCTGAAAGGGAGAGATTGGCTAATTAGTCCTTCCAAGCACATCCAGAAATCAGGAATTTATTTTCAGGATCAGGCTTCCTGTGTTCTAAAGAATATGTCAAAAAAGTTTGCATAACAAAGCCCACAAGGAAGAGGCATAAATGTGAAAGACCCCTCTTGGAAAAGGAACTGTCAACTGCACCCTGAAAGCTTCTCCAACCAAGCACATTCTCTGTAATTGTAGTCAGCGAAAATAAAAAGAAAACATATAAAGGAAATCATTCTCAGAGAGAGAGACAGAAAGAGGGAGAAAAAAAATCTCACACACACCATCCTGCACAGGTAGAACTGGATGAAATGACATGCATATGAAAATGTCCAGAAAGATGTTTGCAACAAATGTTGCAATCCCAAAAAAGGGAAACCATTAGCCTCAGAATCTTGTATGAGAGAATATCTTGTTTGGGGAGGAAGGAAATGGGGGGGGGGGGGACTGGAAGCGGCGATACTGGCTGGGAAATAGCGAAGTTCCGATGAGCTTCACGAAAACCCAGCCAGACAAACTGCTGTTGGGGGGCCTTCGGACTGGAACCATCTTGGAAGGACGGGGGAGAGAGTGAGGTGCCTCGGAAGACCAAGAGGAACAGGCAAGTTCCTCGGAAGGTCGGAGGCAGCTCTCTGACCCGGTGGTGGGGGAGGTGGCCATTACGACCACTACAAGCTGGGGAAACAGGACTAAGATCTGAGCAGGAGTGGAGATTGAACATAGTATTGTTACCGGGTGAGTGACTGGCCAACTCACAGGTAAGAAGAAAAAAAAATTGTAAAGCTTGAAAGAAGTCCCAATGCGTAATTAGCAGCTAATTGGCACTCGAGAATTCAAGTGGGAAAAAAAAGAGGAACTTTAAAACTAAAGCCCTAAAAGGAACCTTCCACCTGGATTTAAAACTGGACTTGGAAGAAATTAAAAATAAGATAAGAAAAAGAAAACAGAGAAGTATTTTTTAAACGACAAAAGGACTTAATTTGGAGAAGAGGAAGTAATTATTTTTGTGGATTTACAACTGATACTTTGTTGTCGGGGGATTTGTGAATTGGAGAGAGACAGCTACTGGTGAAAAGAAAGCATCGCACCAAGTTTATTTAGACCATTGTCGGAAAATCCTGGAGGAGCGTTTGTTTAAACAGCTGAAGCATGATTTCAAAAGAAGTAGAAAGAACAAAGACTGAAACTGGAAGAATTGAAATGAATATTTGAATTGGACACTATTTGGAAAAAAAAAGAAAAATGAGACATTATATGGACTTGAATTTGAATCATATGCAAACGAAAATAATAAATTTAAAAATTCTTGTCCTTTAAATTGATAGCATGGAGAATTGGGAGGATGAGTATGAGAAACAAAGGGAGATGTTCCAAAAGATAAGAGAAGCGTTTAAGGGAAATAAAGAAGCAGAGGGTTGGTTAGAATGCAAAAAAAAGGAAAGAGAAAATATGAATGAGAAGCAAGAGAAGCAAGAAAACAATATTGAAAAGGAAATAATTGAAAATAAAGATACAGATGATTACACTGGGATTGACAGTGAGAGAATAAAAATGGATAAGGGGGAATATCTCTCAAAAAAGAAGAGAAGAGAAGGAAATGGGGAAATATTGAGAAGGAAAATTAAAAGAGTAAAAATTAGAGAAAGGGGCAGGAAAGGGAGATATAAGAAAAAGAAGAAGATAAGAGAATGGGAGAAAGGGAGGAAAATATCAAGAAATGGAATTGTGGAGAGATTAAAAGAAAATGGTTAAAAGGGGATAGCAGAAAGGAAATTAAAATATCAGTATGTTGATTTAAGAGAAGGATATTAGTAGTAAAAATTGTATGTAAAACGTAATTTAGAAGAAATATATAGATTATTGTAAAAGGGATATAAGTAAAGATGAAATGAAATGTGGGTAAGAAGCAAAAAAGAAGAAATATGCTGTTTAATGTAAAATAGATCAGTAGATGCAATGTGAAAGACAGAATGGGTTATATGTTTTGCTGTTTGAAGATGTACAGATTGGAGAGAAATAATAGTGGATGGTAAAGAAGTGTGTTTTAAAGGTGGAGAAGAACAAAGGAATTAATTGAAATTAAAATGAAAAATTGAAATGTAAAGTTGAATAAAACTGAAATGTTAGTAAATGATGTAAGAAAGAGAAATGAAATATAAGAAAGAAGTAAAATAGAAGAAATATATTGTTAAAAGTAAAATAGATTAAGGGTTGGAAGTCTAATTTAACAAAGGTTTTAAGGTAAAAATGGAATAAGTTGAAATACATTAATAATAATTAACTTAATGAAAAAGAGGAGAACTTTGAGAAATATATTTAACAAATGGAGGAAAAGTCGGGGTTGCCTGGACACCATAGTGGAAAATAGTAAATTGAAAATGAATACAGCAATAAGAGAGAGACGAAAGAAGGAGTAGAGGGAAGGAAGGAAGGGAGAAGGAGAGGAATGGAAGAAAGGGAAGAAGAAAGTAGGAAGGATAAAAGAAGGGAGGGAGACGGAAGAGAATGAGAAGAAAGATTGCTGTACAATAAAAAAGATGAAATGGGGACTTCTGGCGGTGACGTCATTGTGGAGAGGGTGAGGAAACGGGGCACCGTTTCTGGAACCCAAAAAATTCTCGGTCAGAAGCTCTTTCAGGGCATTCTCGATCCCGTAGAGATCAGGAAACAAAAGGGAAAGCTCCGAAGCCCTTGGGCGACACTGTCACTGCGTTCTTGTATTTCCCAGCTGAGCTGGCATTTTTGGTCTAATAGGCTTACTGTAGTTTTGCCAAGTTTTGTTATCAGTATTAAGTGCGCAAGCGTGCATTCCTTTCTAGCCTCCATTATCCTTTTCCTTACTCCTTTGTTCTCCTGCCAAGAGGTGAGGCAGGAACGCTGGCAAGATGTAGCCAATTAATTAGATAGTAAGAGTTATCTTTATTTTTACTTTTACAATAAAATGAGTTTTCTTAGAAATACTTCGGGTTTTATTTTCTTAATGTATACTTTCAAGGAAAAGCCACGGTCCAAACCTCTAAACCAGGGTGCGATTATCCCAGAGCCAGGATGGGATCAATCAACTCCCTGACAGACACGCTATCGCCAGGGAGGATAAAGGACAAACCCGTTAAAAGCTGGTGGAGAGGAAGTAGGCCTTTAAGGCGGATAGGAGCGATGGAGGCCGTATAGAGGGAAGCAAAGAGTGAAGAAAGCAGTTTCGAGTGGCAGATCAAAATAGACCCAAAAGAAGGAATCGGAAAATACGGAGAAGCACGGAGTGAGGTGGGCACAAAAAAGACGGACTAACAAGCGGCGGCGGATTAAAGGGGAAGCGCAGCAGGAGAGAAAAGAGAACAGCACAAGGGAAGGAGGATCCCAGGGAGTGAGTCAGCAGAACCGGAGGAGGAACAACAACATAGTTAAGACCCGGAGATGGAGACGGAGACGGAGAGAATTGGAGAGGGTGAAAAACCAGAGAAACTAAATAATTCTAAAAGGTAAAGAAGAAATTAAGGAACTTTTGAAAAATTTGTGGGACTTAAAGTGTGATTGGTGATGGTAAAAGGGAGATATAAACTAAAAACCAAAAAGAAGGAAAGACGAGAATTTATAGATGGACTTAAGGAGAGAGACTAAGACTGGAAAGAGGACTGATGTTATTGCATGATAGAAAACCACCATAATTACAACTAGAAGCAAGATTGAAGAAGGGAAGGAGCATCAAAGAACAACAAAAGAAGAATAAAACATATATTCTTATATACAAATAGATATATATATAAACAGTAAA
Organism: Ptyas mucosa; assembly: GCA_012654045.1. Taxonomy (NCBI): domain Eukaryota; kingdom Metazoa; phylum Chordata; class Lepidosauria; order Squamata; family Colubridae; genus Ptyas; species Ptyas mucosa. The sequence continues at coordinate 968,126 of WNWU01013310.1, read as the reverse complement.
GTAAGGGGGGGAAAGGATTGTATTACAGTTATAATTATTTATTGCATTGTGAATTTATAGAGTTTGAAAAAGTGGAACGTTATAGGGGATAAGGAATTAATGAAAAGATACTTATTAATTTTATAATTACGGAATATAAAAGAAAAGTAAATTAACTACAACTACATTGATTGAAAACATTGTAAAGTAATAATTGATAATATGCAAGATAATTGATGATATTGTGATATTGTTAGAGTGTCAGTGCTATATTATAGGGTATATTTGCATAGATAAATTTAGAATAAGTTGAAACGTATATAAGATAAAGGTGTGTGTATCTAAAATTGTTTTGAATAAGCAAAAGATAGAGAAAAAAGTATAATTATATCCCAAAAAACAGGGGGAGAGAGAAAATAAGAATCAAAGATCAATATTTATATGTTAGTGTGGGAAAACTTCACACGAGCATTAAAAATGTCAACTATAACCACTATAGCAAAAACAGGAAAAAAACCAATTGTAAATCCTACAACAGTAGCATCACCATTACAGCAAAGAACAATAGACAACATGATAGGAAAAGAAAAAAAGAAAAAGAAAAGCTGAAAATGACATTAAACGCTATGCAGAATATGTTTCAAATGATTCAAACGCTACTAAAAACACAAGAAAAAATGGTGGATAATCACGCAGAAATGAGAATGTTTCATGCAGAAATCAAAAACGAAATAGGAGAAGTAAAAGAGGACATTAAAAATATGAATGGAAAATTGGGGATATTCAACAAACAATAACAGAAAACGAACAAAGAATTAAAAAAGCAGAAACAAAAATAGACCGAGACAAAAGTGGAGGCAATGGAGCAAAAAGCTTTTCAACTAAATAAGGAATTGTCTGACTCAATAGCGATGCTTAAGATGAAGAAAGCTTCATACTTCTTGCGCTTTCAAAATATAATAGAAGAAAAAGATGAAGATCTGGGAGAAAAAATGGTGGAGAGAGTGTCAGAAATAATACAGAAAGACAATTCAGAAATAAAAGGACAGTTGGACGAAATATACCGGGTACATACTAATTACATAAGAAGACATCGATTGGCGAGGGAAGTCTGGAGTAGCGTAGGAGGCTAATGCCTCCTACTAAGGCAGCATTTAATATCCAGCTGCCTGCAATTACTGCGAGTTCAATTCTCACCAGGCTCAAGGTTGACTAAGCCTTCCATCCTTTCTAAGGTGGGTAAAATGAGGACCCGGTTGTGGGGGCAATAAGCTGACTTTGTAAATATACAAAAGTATGAAGGCTATTACTTAATGCATTGTAAGCCGCCCTGAGTCTCCGGAGGAGGGCGGCATATAAATAATTTTTTTTTTTAAAAAAGTGCATGTTAGATTCTCAAAATGAACAATTAGAGATGAAGTATACAGAAAATCAAGAGAAGAAACTTTGACATATAAGGGTAAAGAAATTATAATTTTAAAACAAATACCTCAAAGAATTAGAAACCAACACCAACAATACCAGTTCTTAACAACCCAATTGATCAGATATAAAATAATGTTTAGATGGCTAACACCGGATGGGATTTTAATCACATGGCAAGACAAAAAGTATGAAGTAGACACTGTAGAGAAAGCAAGAGAATTCTATAATTTAATTTTACACAGGAAGAGGAACAGGAAAGTAAAGAAGAAACAGAAAGTAGAAGCCAGGAGGAAGAGCAAATAGAAGATGTGGAGCAAGAGAGAGAAGTAAAAAAGAGTCAAGAAAAAGAACGAGAGGAAAGAGAAGGTGCGAAAGCAAAAAGACAGATGGAGACAAGACACACCAAAAAACAGTTACACTAGGCAATGGAAGAGGCAATTAAACTTCTCTCGGTAAACATAAATGGATTAAACGCACCAAAGAAAAGAACGCAAACATTTACAAAACTAGGAAAATTAGAAGCAGATGTGATATGCCTCCAAGAGGTACATATCAAAAAAGGATACCAAAAATTATTAGAAAACCCAAAATTAGGAAAACTATATACATCTCTGATGCAAAAAAAAAAA
>WNWU01013310.1:922338-954529 GCA_012654045.1 Ptyas mucosa | reverse complement strand
AGTTTAATGCCAGTTAACTAAGCGATGAGCGACAATGAGGAGGCAACCTACAGCTGTATTGGAATATTTGAGAAGAATAAACAGATCACAGCAATGCTGGTGTATTGGGTTGTGAAATATGCCCTGACTTGAATGATTTGGATTATTTTATTAAGGACTGCAACAAATTTGGACTTAATTGCAATCGCAGAAGTTCTATTGAATATAGCAAATTGAAGTTTCCTGCTTGATGGTAATGAATATAAGGCAAAAGGACTATGGACCTAGGGCAATTGCAGTTGATCTGGTGGTTTCCCTAATATGTCTGACGAATTTATTAATGTAATTTTTGACTGGATTTGATGGATATCATTTCAAATATAATTACAATTACAAAGTCACTCGGGGGGCTTTTTTTTATATACAGAAGCAATTTTTATTTAGGTGGGTAGACGTAAATGAAGATATCTTATATGCTGTTGGAAGATGTGAAGACAAGAAGATTAGCAATTGGTTCAATCTAGTATGAAGAATTTAAATGATTGATAAAGTTCTTAAATGATGTTCTTAGTTGATTTGTTAATATGTATTGATATAAGAGGTTTGATTATTAATTAAAAATTATTAATATTATTTCTTATTAAGTGTTTAATTATAATTGGACCTTGATGGTTTAAAAGTGAAGGACGGAAGAGTTTATATAGTAATTTTTTTTTAAATCGGGGGTTTTTTGAGTGAGGGTTTCCTTTTTTGTTGTTGTTGTTGTTTTGTTTTAAATGAAAGAAGTTATAAAATATTTTGTTAAATTGTATAGACCTAATAATTTGTTAAGTAACAATTAGCCAAATTGAGTAATGATAGGTTTGATTAGATAATACTTGTTTTAATTGCTGTAATTATAAATGGAGATAATTTTGTTGAATTAGATGGAATAAGGAGAAAAAAGACTTGCTTTCCTTTTATCTATTTGTTTAATGATCATGATTATAATAAGTGTGAAATGGAGTTTAATTTAGAGAATTTAAGCTGTATTTTATTTTGTACTTGCTCTGGGAAGTCGGGGGGGTGGTTGGGGAGGGGGGGAGAAAATGTATGTAAAACTTTTAAAACTTTTTCAATAAAAAAAAGACAAACTATATGAAGAATTAAAAAACACAGAATATAAACTACAAAAAGATCTCCAAAATAAAAAAATAAAAGAGGAATGGAATATAATCAAACACAAAATAAATTTGATAAATCAAAAAGAAATAGCCCAGAAAATAAAGATGGCAAAACAAAACTATTTTGAGTTTGCGAACAAAACAGGCAGATGGTTGGCATATAAACTGAAAAAAGAAAAAGATAAAAGAATGATATACCAACTCAGAGACAAAAAAGGGGAAATTCAATATAGAAGAGGAGCTAAAAAAGAAATTATTCAGACATTCTTTTCAAATTTATACAAACAAGAAGTAGAGGAGGAAAAAGTAAAACAGTATATAGAAAGATCAGAAATGGCAACAATCACAGAAGAACAAAGAGAAATATTAAACGGACCGATAACTAAACTTGAATTTGAATTGGCACTGAAAAAACAAAAAAAACAAAAAACACCGGGGCCAGACGGGCTACCGGTGGAACTATACAAAAACGTACAGGAAGTATTGGGAGAAACCATGTTAGAACTATATAACGAGGCTTTGGAAAAGGCAAAAATTCCGACAACCTGGACAGAGGCAATAATTACTATTGTACCCAAAGAAGATATGGACCACCAGTTAATACAAAATTACAGACCAATCTCCTTGCTAAATACAGATTACAAGATATTTGCAGTAATTATAGCTGTAAGAATTTAAAAAGTATTAAATAACCATATACACTCAGACCAAAATGGATTTCTGCCAGGCCGACAAATCAAGAATAACATGAGAATAACAATAAACACATTAGAGTATTACGAATCACACCCGGAAAAACAAGCTTCACTGGTTTTCCTTGATGCCCAAAAAGCATTTGATAATCTAAATTGGAAATTTCTAATGGGGCAACTAACATTTATGCAATTCGGGACAAAATTTGAAAAAATCATAGGGGAAATTTATACAAAACGAACGGCAAGAATAATTATGAACGATGACACCACAGACCAATTTGGCATAACAGAAGGGGTTAGGCAGGGATGCCCACTCTCTCCACTATTGTATATCTTAACATTGGAGAGCCTTTTAAAAACGGTCAGGGAAGACCAAGAAATTAAAGGGCTAAGGATAAGGAGAGAAGAATACAAGGTTCAGGCCTTCGCTGATGATCTTGTGTTTATAGTAGAAGAACCACTAGAGTCAGCACCAAAACTGTTTAAGAAATTGGAAGAATTTGGAGAAGTGGCAGGATTAAAGATAAATAAAAATGAATCAAAATTAATAACAAAAAATCTCACAAAGGAACAAGAAAAAGAGTTGGAGAACATTATACAAATTCAAACAACTAAGAAAATAAAATACCTAGGGTTCGTCAATAAAAGAAAACAATTACGATAAATTAATAACAGATAAAGAAAGATTTAGACAATTGGAGAAATTTACAGATATCACTAATGGGAAGGATCTCTACCATTAAAATGAATATTTTACCAAAACTTTTATTTTTATTTCAGGCTATACCAATAAAATTGGGAAAAAAAAATTTTTGAAACATTGAATAAAATAACATCCAAATTTTTATGGCAGGGGACGCGCCCACGAATTAAACTTAAATTATTACAGGACACAAAAGACAGGAGGAACAGCACTCCCAGAATGGGAAATCTATTATCAAGCGGCTGGCTTATCCTGGTTAAAAGAATGGATGGAATTAAAAAATAATAGAATACTAACAATTGAAGGGCATGAAATACAAGTGGGTTGGTATTCATTCCTCTGGGACGGAAAACACAAAACACATACCTATTTCAAAAGACATATAATAAGGAATGCACTATTACAAATCTGGTTAAAAATTAAAAAGCAGCACTATACAAAAATACCGATCTGGCTCTCACCATTAGAAGCAGTAAGACATCCAAATTTAACAGAATTTTAAAAAGTAATAAGATATAAAGATCTAATAGAACAACAAGGAAAATTGAAGCAAAATGGACGTTGCTTACCTGAATGTCCCTTCTCGGCGCGCTGATGGAGAATCCAAAGCGTGGGTAGTTCATTGTGCGTTTGACAGAGACTGAGTGACTGTTCCTTTAAATTTTGCCTCGGTTCCACCTCCTCCGCTTGGCTGATGTCAGTTTAGTTCACGAAGAAGTAGTAGAGGCTAGAAGGAAGGTTCAAGAAGTCCCAGCCGGACCGGGAATCCCAATGAGAAAGGGTGGGTTGGATTCTCCATCAGCACGCCGAGAAAGGACATTCAGGTAAGCAACGTCCATTCTCCAGTGCGCTGCTTGGAGAATCCAAAGCGTGGGATATACCCAAGCACGTTCCATCGGGGGGGTTAGTAAACCGGTCCGGGGTAGACGGGGAGGCAGCGACCGATTGCAACACTCGCCGACCAAAGGAGGCGTCAGCCGCAGCGAAGGAGTCAATTCTATAATGTCTAATGAATGGGGACAAGGTTGTCCAAGTGGCAGCTCTGCAGATCTCAGAAACTGAGGCCTGAGTAGCCCACGCAGCGGAAGTAGAAGCGCTTCTAGTAGAATATGGTAGGACCTTGCCCGGAGGAGGTCTGCCCTGTAGGGTGTAGGCTTTACAAATGCAGGCTTTCAACCATCGGCCTATGGTGGTGGCGGAGACCTTCGCGCCAAGGGATGCCGGGAGAAATGAAACAAATAGGGCTTCAGAGCGGCGGAAGGGCGAGGTCCTCTTGATGTAACGGTGTAGGGCCCACCGAACATCCAGTGTGTGCCACTGACCCTCCAACTGGTGTCTTGGATTAGGGCAAAAATCAAGGAGGACCGGCTCCTGCGAACGGTGGAACATCGAATTGACTTTTGGCAGGAAGGAGGGGTCCATTAGGAGGACGACTCGATTAGAATGGAATATGCACAGATCGTCTCGCACCGACAGGGCAGCCAATTCACAGATTCGGCGCGCAGATGTTATTGCGACCAAAAATACGACTTTGAGGGTGAGGAGACATAGACCAATCGATCCGAGGGGTTCGAAGGGAGGGGACATGAAGGCCTGGAGCACAAGTTGAAGGTCCCAGGTAGGGTAACGATGAACCTGGGGAGGGAGGAGATTGGAAACCCCTCTCAGAAAAGCCCTGATCTGTGAGTTTCAAGATAAGGAGTTGTCCCTGCCCGCAGAAAGAACAGTGTCCAAGGTGGCCACGTGTCGGCGGAGAGTGCTTGCCACAAGACCTTTGTGAAATCCGGCATGCAGGAAGTCCAAGACATCGGAAGCTGAAGCAGATGTGGGATCGGTGTGCTTGGAGGAGCACCAGTAGCAGAAGGACCACCAAGTGGCATTGTATATCCGTGTCGTAGAAGGCCGCCTGGAAGCCTGGATGATGGAGATAACCCCTCCCGAGAGGTTATCCCTGGTCAGGTGGATCCTCTCAAGTGCCAGACGGTCAACTGCAGCCATTGCGGATCTGGATGCAGTATGACCCCCTGGCTGAGAGAGATCTTGTGGTCTGGAATCCGCCAGGGAGGGGCAATTGAGAGGCTCACCAGGTCGGCGAACCACGACCGGCGTGGCCAGTGAGGGGCGACAAGGACTTCTGCTTGCTCCCGAAGAATCCTCCGGATCACCCTCGGTAGGAGGGGAAGGGGGGGAAAGGCGTAGAGTAGACCTCGCGGCCAGGGGCAGAGGAGGGCATCAGTGTCTTCTGCCGTGGGGCACTGGAATCGGGAGAAGAATCTCGAGAGTTGAGCATTGCTCGGGTGCGCAAACAGGTCGAGTACGGGCCTGCCGAACCTGGCGGAGAGTTCGCAGAAGAGGGACGGATGGAGGCACCATTCCGCGTGGTCTAGTTGTTGCCGGCTCAGTCAATCCGCTTGACGGTTGTCGGTCCCAGAAATGTGAGCTGCTATCAACGATCGGGTGTGCAGCTCCGCCCAGGCTAGGAATCTGGTCGCCTCCTCCATCATAGGCGCAGAACGTGTACCTCCCTCTCGATTTACGTGCGCCTTCGCCGTCACATTGTCCGTGAGGATCCGGACGTGGCGGTCCTCCACTAGGGGTTGGAAATGGAGGAGGGCGAGCCGGATTGCACGGAGCTCGAGCCAATTGATGTCGTTGTCCGTTTCCAGCGGAGACCACCGGCCCTGCATGACGTGGTTGAGGTGGGCGCCCCAGCCCACCAGGTTCGCGTCTTTGGTGACTGTCACTTGAGGCGGCTCTTGGAACGGGCACCCTGAGAGCACGGATGGCGAGGTCCACCAGAGTAGGGAATCGCGCACCCTGGCCGGCAGTCGGACCCGAGATCTGGAGTTGCTGCGATGTGCCTTCTGAAATGGCAGGAGGTACCATTGTAACGCCCAGGAATGATACCTGGCCCAAGGGACAATTGATATACAGGATATCATCTTCCCCAATAGGGTTGACAAGAGCAGAAGCGGGGCCCGTGGGAGCAATACGATCTAAGACACCAGGGAGTGGATGCTCATACACCGGTCGTCGGAGAGAAACACCATGCCCAGGTGAGAGTCCAAAACCGCCCCCAGGTAGAATTCGGGTGGTCAGTTGGAGATGACTTTTGACAAGGTTGAGGGTGAAGCCGTGGGATTGAAGAGCATATGTCACGGCGTCGAGATCCCTCCACGCCTGGCCGTGCGACAACGACAGGATGAGGATGTCGTCCAGGTAGCAATAAAGTCTCACCGGAATCGTCCAGAGGGAAGCGGCTGCTGCGGCCAACATCTTTGTAAATATCCGGGGGGCCGACGAGAGGCCAAACGGCATGGCCCGGTACTGGAAATGCCGATTGTCGTAGGTAAAACGAAGAAAACGACGGTGCGATGCACGGATGGGAATGTGCAGGTAGGCCTCTTTCAAGTCGATAGACGTCATCAGGTCCCCCGGGCGAATACAATCCAGAATTGACCGCAGCGTTTGCATCTTGAACTGATGGTACTTGATAAATTTGTTTAGCACTTTTAAATCCAGAATTCCTCTCCATCCCCCGGAACTCTTGGCCACCAGGAAAAAGACGGAGTAGAAGCCGGTCCCTTGGTGTTGTGCAGGGACTGGCTCTATGGCCAGGATGTCCAGGAGGTGTCGGATCTTCGCCTCCATCAGGCTCCGCTTCTCTGGGTTCGATGGGACGGGGAACCGAATGAACCTGGGGGGAGGGAGAGAACTGAATTCCAGCGTAAGTCCAAGATGCACGGTCTGACGGACCCATGCATCCGTAGTGGTGAGCTCCCATTGGCCCCTGAAGCGACTCAGGCGACCACCGATAGGAGCCGAGGAGGGGTAGTCACTTTCCTCTCCAGTAGGGACGGTTGCCCGTGCCCCAGAAGGGTCTCTTGAAGGGGGGCTGACGACGGCCCGTCCCGAAAGCTGGATCTGTCGGATGGCCTGTAGAAACCCTGGGCTGGCGGACGGTACTGGTAGGACCCACTGGGTCCGGAATCCACGCGAAAGGGCGGCCTTAGCGGATACGGGGTGTAACGACGATTGCCTCGCCGGTAAGAAGTCGGTATCACCTTCCACTTATCCTTGTCTTCAACCAGGATGGGGGTAAGCGCCTCTCCGAATAGATTCGAGCCCTTGAACGGTACGGAGGCCAGCTGCCATTTAGACTTATTGTCTGCCTTCCACTGATGCAGCCACAGGAGACGGCGGGAGGCAACAGTGGCGGCAAGGGACCTGGAGGCAAATTTAGCCACGTCTAAGGACGCATCGGTGGAGAATTCAGCGGCTGCCACCAACTTGTTGATATCTTGGTGCAGCCGCTTATCGTCCAGCGGTAGGCGATCCTGCAACTGGTGAAGCCAGATGAGGGAGGTGCGATTAAAAAAGGAAGCTGATGTTGCTGCCTTTATCACCCAAGCGGCTGCCTGATGGTTCTTGCGGAGGAGGACCTCCGCTCTTCTGTCCTCCGTTCGCAACCCGTCTGCGACATTGTTAGTCAAAACCGAAGATGCTGTCAGCTGAGCCACAGGAGCGTCGACCGATGGCAACTGCAGCATCTCCTGGAGATTGGGAGCAGAACAATATAATTTCTTGTCCAAGCCGTTGGGGGCTGGCAAGGAAGCCGGCAGGCTCCAAGGCCTCTGAATGACTTCCGAGAAAAGCTGGGGACAGGGAATACAGTCCTGAGTTACAGCCTGCACATTGAAAAGGCCGTCGGAAGGCAGGGACAACGAAGACGCAGCCTGTTGGTCAGGGGCGGCTGCCAGGTTGGTGGAAACTTTGGCCTTATGGAGGAGAGACTTAAACAAGGCGGGGCGGAAAAGTCTGGTGAGAGGAGGCCTGTCCGGTAACAGACCCTCATCCTCTGAAAATTCCAAGTCCCTATGGTCCTCATCCTCCCAATTAGAGTCCTCACTATGTAATGAGTCCTGGTAGCAGTCGTAATCCAGATAGCGCCCAGCTACCGGTGTGACCGTGGGCTGGGGAGGTGGCTGTGATAGCGGGGCAGCAGGAGGAGGCCAGGAGCCAGAAGCCAGGAGACTGGAAATAGTGGCCGCCACAATAGACTGGACATCCACAGGTGGGCTAGGATGGGACCCCTCCCCCTGGCAGAGACCTGCTGCCGTAGGGGTGAAGGTCGCAGAAGGAGCAGCCCGGCTAGAAGACAGGTGAGGAACGGGCCCCGTAACAGGCTGAAGAGTCATGGAAGCACTCCCGTCCGGAACAGAAGGTAAGGCGGGTTGAGCACCCGAGTCCTGCAGGGGCTGAGTGGCAGGTGAGGACCTGGAAGGTGCGGACAACTGACAGAATCCTGCCGCTAAGGCCTTTTGTTGAGCTAGGTGGAATTGGCGCTCCAAAGTGCGATGTCGACATTGCTCGTCCTTACTCTTAGGGGGACCGCTGCTGGCAGACTGAGCGGCGGAGGATGGAGGAGCAGAAGCCGCCCTCGAGACACGTGCCCGTGACTTAGATTTTTTAGGAGGAGCAGATTCGGTGACGGACTGCCCGTCAGAAAGTTCAAGGTCGGAGGACAGCTCTGGGTCCGCCATAGGAACTGGAACACCAGTTACGCGGGAATGTAAGCAAATGTTGTCTAGCTGTGTTTGCTTGCTTTGCTATGTTTTGCTGTGCTTAGTCTTGTTTTGCTTCGCTTTGCTGTGCTATGCTCTGCTTAGCCAGCCTTGCTTTGCTTTGCTGTGCTATGCTCTGCTTAGCCAGCCTTGCTTTGCTTTGCTGAGCTTTGCTTTGCTTTGTTTTCTTATGCTTTGCTTTGCCTTGCTTAGCTCTGCTTAGCTTTGCTTTGCTTAGTTATGCTTTGCTCGCTTGCTAGCTTTGCATTGCGTTGCGTTGCTTTGCTTTGCGTGGCTAGAGCAAACAAGGTGAAGCCGCACACCAACAGAATAATTTCCTATAAGCGGCTGCAAGCGCACAAGCGGCTAAGCGTTAGGCTGTCAAATGGCGTGAAGCCGGGGGGGGGCTCCCGCGGCTGCACCGAGGATCAAGGGAGCGGAAGGCAGCGTGGCGGCTAAAAGCGCCTCGGCGGTTCAGCAGGCTGTCGGAAACCCCCCCCCCCCGAGGAAACGTTGCTGGCTGCACCGGAGTTCTGCTCTAGGGAGGGAAGCAATCCGTAATCTAGAGAGGGCCTGAGGGCTCGAAGGAGACAGGCAGCCCTCCCGAATGCCGTCAGCGACAGTTAGCAGCCAAAATGGTGGCGGGCAGGAAAATCCCCCTCAGCGCCGCGGCGTCAATGGTAACGAGCGGCTATGGAGATGACGGTCGGGCTGAAGCAGCTGCAGGTCGTATCGCCGCTAAGATGCCCACACACAAAAGGCACAATCCGGCAGTCGCTCAAACGATTCCGCTTCGGAAGCCCTCAATTTAAGTGAATATGCTGCAAGGGACGCGCTAGCAAGGCACCTGGCTTCAAGCTAAGCGGTCACAATCGCTACGGAGTATGCTCCGGCCGGTAGCAGGGACTCCGAGGCTGCCAATTTAGTCAGTAATAACAGGCAACGGATGGTGGAGTCAAAAACACCCCACCCTAGAGATTACCCAGCTGGAACAGAGCTCCAGAGGTGTCGCTGAGCAGCAGCACAAGGCTCAAGCAGGGCCAGAGGCCCCGGGAGGACTCACCACCCCTCGTAACGTTATGAGCAGTCCAAGGTCAATCCAAGTAATCAGTCCAGAAATAAGTAGTAAAACTGAGGAGGAATTATAAGGCAGGAAAAGGAAGGGAAGTGAAGTGAAGGAAAATCCAAAGCGTGGGAAAACAAACGATGAGAATGCCAGAGCAATCCAAAGTTCAGTCTCTTCCACTCGACTGAGTGAACTAAACTGACATCAGCCGAGCAGAGGAGGCGGAACCGAGGCAAAATTTAAAGGAACAGTCACTCAGTCTCTGTCAAACTCACAATGAACTACCCACGCTTTGGATTCTCCAAGCAGCGCGCTGGAGAAACAAGAGGTGGAGTAGGATTTAAATAGAGAAATTGACTGGTGGACTTACACACAAATCCAATCTAAATATAAGGAAGATACAAAAGCATACGAAATTCAAAGAAACAAGAATTAGACAAAATTATATTAGAATCAGAAGAAAAGCTAATTAGTAAAATTTATAAATTTTTACAATATAAAATGGAGGAAGAGATAGTAAAGAATACAATGATTAAATGGGTGCAAAATTTTAATTATACAATAGATTTGGATAAGTGGGAAACAATGTGGCAAGTGAATGCAAAATTAACACTATCGGCAGCATACAACCGTGACCAGGAGGGCATATGCCCAGATTCGTCTGGCGCGTCAGTTGCACCTCTATTTGGACCGAGATGCCCTACGCACAGTTACTCATGCGCTAGTCACCTCCCGTCTTGACTACTGTAATGCTCTCTACCTGGAGCTGCCCTTGAGGACCACTCGGAGGCTTCAGCTAGTGCAGAATGCGGCCATGCGGGTTGTGATGGGAGGGTCCCGATACTCCCATGTTACACCACTCCTGCGCGACTTGCATTGGTTACCAGTTGCCCTCCGGGTGAGATTCAAGGTGCTGGTGATGACCTATAAAGCCCTACATGGCTTAGGCCCAGGATACTTGTCGGACCATCTGCAGCCAGTAACGGCTTCCCATCGCCCGGTGCGTTCTCACAGGGAGGGCCTTCTCCGGGTGCCGTCAGCTAGACAATGTCGACTGGTGGCCCCCAGGGGTAGAGCTTTCTCTGTGGGCGCACCCACTCTTTGGAATCAACTCCCCCTGGGGCTTCGGTTGGCTCCTGACCTTCGCACCTTCCGCCGTGAATTAAAAACATGGCTGTTCACATCGCCCAGCCTGGACTGAGGGGTTTTGGATTATTTTAATGGGTTTTAATATATGTTTAAACTATATATTTATACAATTATGTATTTTATGTATGTATATTTATGTATTCTATGTCTTTTATTGGGTTTGTTTTTACTTGTTGTTAGCCACCCTGAGTCCTATGGAGATAGGGCGGCATACAAATTATATTAAATAAATAAATACAAGGAAAATCAGCTGAAGATGTTTTACAGATGGCATTTGTCACCCACAAGACTTGCAAAGATATACCCAAACAATAGTGAGCCTCGGTGGTGCAGCGGACTAAAGTGCTGTTAAGTGCTAGCACTTAGCTGCCAGCTGCCTGCAATTAGTGCAAGTTCGAATCTCACCAGGCTCAAGGTTGACTCAGCCTTCCATCCTTTCGAGGTAGGTAAATTCAGGACCCGGATTGTGGGGGCAATAAGCCAACTTTGTATAGAACACCGCCGCTTGGGGGGGCCGAAAGCCCTAATAAGCAGGTATATAAAAAAAAAAAGTATGCAGGCTATTGCTATAATGCATTGTAAGCCGCCCTGAGTCTATGGAGAAGGGCAGCATATAAATTGGACTAATAAATAAATAAATAAATGTTGGAAATGTAAGAAATCCCAAGGAACATATTACCATTTATGGTGGACGTGTCCGGCAGCAAAAAAAATTTGGGCAAATATTAAGAAATGGATAGAACAAATAACAGAACAACAAACAGAAAGGAAGCCAGAAACATTGTTAGGAATTTTTACAAAACCATATTCCAAAGAAATATTTGATGCTACACATCTTAACAGCAGCACGAATAGCATATGCAAAAAATTGGAAACAGGAAAGAACTCCAACGGAGGAAGAATTGATAGATAAGATTTTAGAATGCGCTGAGATGGACAGGTTAACGAAAGAAATTAAGGAAAAAGAAGAGACAGACTATTATAGAATATGGAACAAATGGTATAATTGGCTGAAGATTAGAAATAAAGAATAATAAGGAGAGAAGATTAGAAGTACAATATATATATATAACAAATGTATGGAGTGGAATAAAAATGTATATAACAGGGAGGCATTTGCAGAGATTCGTCTGGTGCACCAATTGCGCCCCTACCTGGACCGTGATGACCTCCGTACAGTCACTCATGCGCTCGTGACCTCCCGGATCGACTACTCCAATACTCTCTACATGGGGCTGCCTGTGAAGACCACTCGGAGGCTTCAGCTGGTGCAGAATGCGGCCGCGCAGGTAGTGATGGGAGTGTCCCGACACTCCCATGTTACACCCCTCCTGTGCAACCTGCATTGGCTACCAGTTGCCCTCCGGGTGAGATTCAAGGTGCTGGTTATCACCTATAAAGCCCTACATGGCTTAGGCCCGGGGTACCTGACGGACCATCTGCGGCCAGCGACAGCTCCCCATCGCCCGGTGCGTTCCCACAGGGAGGGCCTCCTTGGAGTGCCGTCGGCCAGGCAGTGTCGTCTGGCGACTCCTAGGGAATGGGCTTTCTCTGTGGGCGCACCTACTTTATGGAATCAACTCCCCCTGGAGCTCCGGGTGGCCCCTGACCTGCGCTCTTTCCGCCGTGACCTTAAGACATGGTTATTTTGCCAGGCCAGATTGGATTGAAGGGGTTTTTAAGGGGAGTTTTAATGGTTTTTAACACTTACTATTGTTTTTATCTGTTTTTATTGCTGTAAGCCGCCCTGAGTCCTTCCCGGAGAGAGGGCGGCATATAAGCTTAATTAATTAATTAATAAATAAATATAACATGAATGTAGAAATGTATAATATTAAAGATATAATTAAAATATATAGATCTCTGTACGGGGGGAGGGGGAAAAAGGATAATGGGGGGGAAAAGAAGAAGTAGTAAGAAATGAAGACATAGAGGAAGAAAAACAAAGTAACAGATGGAAGACCACGATGAAACAATGCTTAAAAATGATATTTATGTTGTATGTTGTGTGAATGTCATATATGTGTTATAATAAAATTACAAATAAAAAAAAAGATGAAATGGAAGAAAGGCAACCCCGAACATGTGTAAATGTATTAGGATGAAGAATGAATTATTAAAAAAATAAAACAGAATAAATATGAGTAAAAATAGAGAATTTACAACTTGAGGGCGAATGAAGATGTTGTTTATATAAATAACCATATAAATATTAAGATATGATCAAAAAACATGGAAAAAGATTTTGGCAGAAATTGTAACTAAGTAAAATGTATTTGGATATGATAAGTTGTATAAGATATGATATGGCCAATACTCTGTTCATAAAATATGCGGGTGAATTGGGGGGGGGTCAGTAAAACTTGATTTAAAAAAAAGGAAATGGGGGAGAGAAAAGAGAAGGCAAAAGAGATGCTTGATATTGAAAACCAAAAGAAACATCATCCTAATAAGATCAAAGAAAACATATTGAGTAGGAGAATAATTGTATGACAGGTCAGGATTAGTGGTTTATGCTTCTATTACAAGAAAACATCTTTCTTTTAAAGAGGCTAATGGATTCCCTTTCTGGGATTGCAATATTTGCTGCAAACATCTTTCTGGACATTTTCATATGCATAATATCATTTCATCCAGTTCTACCTGTGTGGGATGGGGGGGTGTTGAGATCCCCCCCTTCTTTCTCTGAGAAAATGACTTTGTTTTCATTATTATTATTTTTTACTAACTACAATTACAGAGAACACACTCACTCGGAGAAGCTTTCAGGGCACGGCTGACAGTTCCTCTTCCAAATGTCCTTCACATTTATCATGCCTCTTCCTTGGGGACTTTGTTATGCAAATGTGATTGAAATTGATAATTCCAAAGTGCTTCATTTCAGGTTCCTTTTCTTCTTTATAACCTCATAGGAAAGTTGTCTCTAATTTCAGCACTATTTGTCACTCCAGTATTATGCAAACTTTTTTGACATACAGTATACCTCAGAACGCAGGAAGCCTAATCCTGAAACTGAAAACAAATTCCTGATTTCTGGATGTGCTTGGAAAGACTCTATTATTAGCCAATCTCTCCCTTTCAGAAGCACCACAAATGTCTGCCTGCCCGCACGCTGCCATGAATCTGCAGCATTCAGCCAAGGGGCTCCCTGCAACAGAGGAACGTCTGGAAGACAACAGCTTTGCCATCCCAGTCCCCTACATGGACACAAAGCACAGCTGAGTCGTATTATTCTGCTTCTTGCCAGGGGAAATAACACATTTGCCCATATACTTTTGTCAGACATGATGTAGGTTTTGCACAATGTAGCCAGGCTTGGATGTTTTACTTTGTAAGAAAAGGCTTCGATCTTGCCACCCTACCCCACAGCACAGACATATGAAGAGTACTGGAGATTGTTGTCACATGTAGTACACAACCAATACTTGCCAGAAAATCCTGCAGCTCCTTTAATGTTGCTGTAGGTCTCTTGGCAGCCTCTGGGACCAGTATTCTTGTTTTTTCATCAATTTTGGAGGGACATCCACTTCTTGGTAATGTCAAGTGTTGTGCCATATTTTTTCCACTCGTTGATGACTGTCTTCACTGTGTTCCATGGTATATTCAATGCTTTGGGAATTTGTTTGTACTCTTCTCCTGACTGATAACTTCCAACAATCAGATAGATCCCTTTGATGATTTATAAGCTCTTTGCAGACTGTGGCTTTTGCTATAAAAGGAAACTGAGTAAATGGCAGAAAAATCCTACTAGAACACCTGGACTTTATATGGGCTTGATCAGTCACTTTAACTGATGGCAGGTGTGTACCTGCAGTTTGAATGTGATTGGTTAATTCTGAACACAGCCACATCCCTACTTATAAGAGGGTATGAACATTTATGCAGCCACTTTATTCTAGTTTTTTATTTTCCCCCATTAAAAAAATTCAGTTTGTTTTATCAATTGAATTGTACAGCTTGTATGTTATATTAAAGGTGGAAAGAATTCTGAAGTGATTTATCTTGTTCTGATTTTTTAACATCTCAGAAACCTGACATTTTAATAGAGATGTATAAACTTTCTATATGCACTGTATGCATATGACCCATGGGATCATTGCTTTCAGGACTCATAGCTGAGGCCATAGTGCAACCCCCTGGAATTTATAGCACCCACACACATACAACCCAAAGTATGGATTGGGTACATAGATGACACCTTTGTCATAATAAAAAAGGAACTACTAGAGAAGATACATGAAACTATCAACATCTTCAAAGGAATAAAATTAATCAGGGAAGAAGAAAACAACACCCTCTGCTTCCTAGATATCCTCATCAGCAGAGGCAGTGTTGGCAAATTAGAAACACAGGTTTATTGAAAAATTACCCACACCATGCAAGTGTTCCACTACCTCCCACAAGGGAAGCTGTGTAAGAACAATATTTGGATGAGCACAAACACATTGCAGCAACAAAATCGATACCCACACAACTCAACCTACCATAGCTCAACCAACACAAGCTGTGAAAAAGGATAATACTGCCATACATCAAAAACATCTCAGAAACTACCAACAGACTATTATAACACATGGCCTCACCATAGCACACAACCCAACTAAAGCCCTCCAAAACATCTTAAGTAAACCAAAAGAACCAACAGTCCCAGAAGAAAAAAAAGGAGTCATCTACAACATACAGCATAAGGAGTGTAACAGCCACTACCGGTATGTAGGACAAACAGGCAGAAGACTAGCAGAGCATATCCATGAACACCAACTACTTGTCAGAGGACATGATGAGAACTCCTTAATTTCACAACACGTGGACCAACTCAACCATAGTTTCAACTGGGAAACTGTGAGCATGCTAGATCAAGCCAAGTCCCAAAACTCCAGGGGATTTCTAGAAGCCTGGCACTCTGACAAATCAGCCATCAATAGCCACACAGACATTAACAACATCTATAGACTATGCAAAGGAGACTATCAGAAAGCCCAAAAGAAAACAGAAAGACCAGAATACCACCTCACCAGCAATTAACACCCATATGAGCAGAGATTAACACCAAGATTAATATTAGATCAATAATCAAGAAGTAAACAATGCCCAAATCGAGGAACTACCAAGGCAGACAAACAAGCTAACAGTATACAACATCCTAATCAAGGAACCACCAAGAACACTCCCACCAATATTAACAGGGCAAGTTACTAGTATATAAAAACAAGAGCAAACCTCACTCCCTTCTAGCACTGATGATGTTACCTAGTTTGGTAATGAAAGGTCTCTAAGAAAACCACCAAGTCCAAGGACCCCACATTTCAACCCTGAGCTACAAATATTCTCTTCTATTAGTAATATATGCATAAGCAAAATTTACCAAAGATTACAGAGAATGAGACAAATTTTGAATGGACCTGTAAACAATAAGGGAAGAGTGTGAAATTATCAAAAAGACAGAAACAGGAAAGGCATTTGGTCCAGATGGGTTGCTAGGCTCTTACTCTTACTTGTTTTGAGGATGAGCTTTTGCGACCTTTGCAAAAAAATGAATAGTATTCTACGTAATGGAAAGATTCTCGATAGCTCTAAAGAGACTAATACAGCTTTAATACCTAAAGAGGGACAAGATTTTATTTAACAAGAAACTATGGACCAATATCTTTATTGAATAATGACTACAAACTGTTTACAATTTTGGTGAAAAGGTTACAGGATTTTATTCATGAAAATCAACATGGGTTTTCACCTAAAACACAGCTATGAGATAATATTGGAAATGCTTTGGATATTTTGGAGCAACATAATGACAAACAAGCTGCATTGATATTCTTAGTTACAGAGAACACCTTTGACAATTTGAACTGGATTTTTTTGTTTTGAGTTCTAGAACATAAGAACCTTGGAGACATTTTATTACATGGGTAAGGTTGATTTATATATTTCTCAGAAAGCACAAATAATTGTTAATGGAGAACTAGCAAAAACTTGTGAGATTCAAAAAGGGACAAGTCATAGATGTCCAGAGTCTCCACTTTTGATCATTTTAGTTCTTGCGGTACTGAATAGAGACATAAAACAGGATGAGAGAATTATGAGAGTTAAAATTAAAAAAGAAACTTAAAAATTAGGGGCATTTGCAGATGATTTGGTGTTACTTTCAGAAGATCCAATAGAGGGAGTAGAAACAATGGGAAAATTAAAGGACTTTGGCATGTTACCATGTTTTAAGATTAATAATCAGAAGACAAAGATATTAACAAAAATTTGAAAATAGAAGATTAAATAGAACTGATGGAGAAAACTGGTTTTAAGTGTGAGAAAAAAGTAAAGTACTTGTGTATTACTATGACAAATATGAATTGTATGTTATTTCAAAACAATTAAATTAAGGAGGACATGTTAAAATGGGAGAAACTAAAATTGCCACTGTTGGGGAGAATCTGATAAAAATGAATGTTTTGCCATAAATAATGTTTTTGTTTGAGACAATTTTATTTTTTATGTATTTATATTCCACCCTTTATCATTTTTAAAAATAACTCAAGGCGGCTGAGAATAAAAAGACTTCATTCTATGAAGATAAGCTGGAGGGAGTGACTTAAATTGAATGACTTAATTAGTTAGGATGGACTTTTACAAGTTTGATATATGTATTGAAAGAAAGCTTTAAGTTAGTTTCGTATGTATAAAATGAGTTTGTAAATGTATGTCCTCTGTCTTTTTGCGTAATGCTGAATAATTCCCAAAGTTTGTAAAATAGTATTGTCATGCCCCAGCATATAACTTTTACTAGCTGGATACCCGTGCTTCGCTAGGAAACTATGTGATGGGGCTTGATAAATTGACACTTAAAGCTTGAAAATTAATGAGTAGTTACCATCGGCCTCTCCTATCCCCTTCTCTCCCCCAGGCTTGCCGCACAGAGGCCTCTTCTATCCTATCCCCTTCTCTCCCTCAGCCTTGCCCCACAGAAGCCTCCCCTATCCTATCCTCTAGTTGCTGCTGTGAAAGTAAAACTGAAAGTGAACTCCTCTCTGCTTGTTTTGCATTTGGAACAGATTTCTTTTCAGGTGGGGAGGGGGAGAACTCCTTAGCATCAGGGCATGTTAATCATAATATAGGAAATACTAATGCTCTGATGGTCATTTGGAAAAATCCTTTCTTAGTGAGCACCTAGAAGCCAAGAAGAACATACATGGCAAATTTCAAGTTTGTAGGCTTTACAGTTCTGGAGATTTCGTGATTACGGCGTGAGTGGTTTTTGCAAGTATATTGTTTGAAGCTGACCCAACCCATTTACCCATCAGCCTGCACTCTCAAACCAAGTGCACGCTGGGAAGCCAGACTCCATTTCCTTTAGCATTTGGAGAAGGCAGAAGCACAAAGAAGAATCCATCTTAATCTGTGGCACATAGTCATCCAAGGACAAACCCACATCCCACACACAGAGCATCACTGGTGAGATTTAAATTGCTTGTATTTATTAATTGTTATGTTCAGCAGTAACTCAATACTGCCTATCTTGTATTTGGTTCTCATTATATGTATTCCTATTTTCCCCCGTTTCATCATATCCTGTTCTTTCAATAAAGCATCCAGATCTACACACACGTTCTGTTTTATTGGAGGATAGGTGAGTTTAGCTGCATGTCAAGCTGCACACAGACTAAAGTGTAGTGAGGACAGTACTATTGACTAAATTTGAAAATAAGAGGGGAAAAAAGATTTGTTCCGTGAGGATAAACTCGAGGGAAAGATTCAAATTCAATGAGCGAATTGGAGTTAATTGGACTTATATTGGTGTGATATATATCTAATTGAATGAAAGCCCTAATGTAGTATTGTGTTGTGAGTTCTGGGTTTAAAATGAAGGGTCTTCTTTTTTCTCCTTTATATATAATACTTGAGTACTTTTTAAAGTTAGTAAAATATCAAAACTAAAAAAAGTGTTTTCTCCCTTTAGGGTTAAAAAAATTTAAATAATAGAGGATTTTCTTACTATAAATTATGATAAAGATTAATGAGTTAACAGAAGCATATATTGCTCCCCACAACAAAGACAAGCAGAGATGGTCAAATTGATTCTTTTATCCAAAGAAGAGAATATATAACTTCTGAACTTGCTTCCGAATTTTGTGCTTGCAATGGAAAAAAAATGAAACTTTGATTTAGCCAGCTTTTGTGCCTAAGGCAGGACTAGAATTCATAGTCTCCATGAGTCTCCGGATCCGGCATCCATCTTGGCCTGCAATGGGCCAGGGGAGGCCTCTGGATGCCCAAACAGAGCTTCTGAGGGGCAGATCCGCCCCTCAGAAGCTCCATTTCAGCCGGCAATGTGCAGGACAAATGTTGCAGAGCCTCTGTGGTTGTTCGTAAGGGCGAACAACTGCCATGGTGCTGCAAGATCTCAGGACTTGTTCGCAAACGCTAGGGGGCGCTTATCGCATAACTTCGAACGTTTGCTAAGGGAACGCTCGTAACCCGGGGATTACCTGTACTGCTTCATAGTGCTTTACAGCCCTCTCTAAGCGGTTTACAGAGTCAGCATATTGCCCCCAACAATCTAGGACCTCATTTTACTGATGTCGGAAGGATGGAAGGCCAAGTCAACCTTGAGCCACTCAGAATGGAACTCCTGGAGTGAGCAGTGAGTTAGCCTGCAATACTGCATTCTAACCACTGCACGATCACAGGTCTTACAAGAAAAAAGTCAAGGAAACAGTCCACTAAAGAGAAGATGGCAAAGAAGTAACAGGCAGTAGAGAGAAAGCAGAGTTGCTTAACTCATTCTTTGCATCAGTCTTCACACAAAAAGAAACTATATCCCAAGCTACCAAACACATTAACTGTAAAAGATAGACTAGAAATAAAAATTTAAAATAAGAAAATGGTAAGAGAACACCTGATGTTGACGAATATAAAACACCAGAACCTGATGATTACATCCCAAAGTTCTGGCAGATGTTATTTCAGAACCAGTGTACCATATCTTTCAAAAATCCTGGAACACCGGGGAATTACCTGAGGATTGGAAAAGAACTGATGTGGTTCCCATCTTCAAGAAAGGGGAAAAAAACAGAGCCAGGAAACCACAGACCAATTAGCCTAACATCAATACCTGGGAAGATCCTGTTACATCAGCACATTGCTATAACAGCAGTATTTCCTCAAATACTGTTTAATGCCATAGATTTTCCAATTCTAGCTGCAGTAGCTAATGCGAGTAAAACAATGCCCATGTCTAATACCATTGTAGTTGATGCTTTATATGTTTAAAATAATTTGAGTTATACTTGTCTATGCTAAACAAATCAGCCCCCCCCCCCCCCCCCCCCTTAAAAGTTGCCCAACTCTCAAAGTACATTTTATCTTCAGTCCATCTCACCCTATTTCAACCCAAAGCATCGTTGATTAACCAGCTGGATGACACGGATCCATTGTTACTGTATTATCCGAATATTTTAAGAGAATACCGCGTTTTTTCAAGGCTCTTCAACCCCATTATTACCTGACGCCGGGACTGTAAGGGCTGCGTGAGCGGCGTCTGTAAGGACTCGGTGATAGATCCCCACCACAGTCGAAAATACTGTGCCGGCTGTAGCTGGGTGACCGCCGCCAGTAAGAGCTAAGGGAAGAACAGAAACTAGGGGATTTGCGAGTCCGTTGGCTTTGTAAGGTTCTGTGGTTAGTTGGGCTGTCATCTCGGTAAGGACTGGGAGACGACTGCTGCCGCTTGTAGGCCCTGGGATCTGTCTTATCCCGGTAGACTTTAGGCGGTTCCTTGTAAGCCGAGGGAGGCTGTTTGCCTGCTTTCCTCCAACTCCGGTGGCCTTTACTTCCCCGGTCTTTCCGACTGCTGCTAGGCGACGTAGCTGACCCCTTCCTGCGACCGTCGCTGCTGCCGCCGCCGCTCCGAGAGCCCCCTCGGTCCTGGCCACCGCTGTGGTTGTGGCGGCTGCGGGATTTGGAAGAGGAAGCCTCTGGTCCCTCCCTGACAGCCGCGACCGCCTCCTTCTGCTGCACCGGCGCCTTATCCTCCCTCCGCCTGCGGTGCTCCCGGTGCCGCTCCCGAGAGCGACGGCCGCTGCTGCTGTGGTGCTCCCTGCGTGGGCACCGGCTTCTCCGATCTGCCTCAGCCTGGCTTAGGCGTTGCTTGCTGCCCCCGCCGCAACCATAAGACGCCGGACTCTCCTCACCACTAATTGCCCCGGTCGTCCCGCCTATCGGCCCCTCCGACTGAGAGCTTACGTCGTCATATTCTTCGGCCACTGCCTCCACCAGCGGCCCCAATCCTGTCCCACTCCCGCGTTCCTGCGAGGCCGTGAGGTCCGCCCCTGTACCACCTCCACCAGCACCCGCTAACCTGCCGCGACGCCGTTTGTTCCGAGACCATGAGCGCCGCTTACCTCGCGGCCGCTTCCGCTCCCCCCTTTCCCCACAGCAGGAGGAGGCGGCACGGCCGCCAGTAGCCGCCAGGAATAGTAGAGACTGCGGCGGCAGCGGCGGCTGTAGGAGCGAGGGCTGCAGCAGCGGGAACAGCAGCGAAGTGGCCGACGGGCCCGCTACAGGTGACGGAGACAACGGGGGCGGCCGCTGCGCTGAAGCGTAGAGTTTCCGCCGCCGGTGATGCAAACGCCTTTTTTCTGCCACCGGCGATACGGAGCCGCCGCCGGTCTGGACACCGTTCCCTCCTCCGGATGTCGCCGCCTCCGAGGTACTCGGCATCGGGATCACTCCGACAAACAAGAATCTGTCAAGGCGCCCACGAAAAGGCGAAAGAAGCACCCATTGGGCCCGCTTGCCAGGTTCAGGTCCGTAGGACGAGTTCCTCCTCCCGGCCTCTGCTTCACGTGGAAGGCCAATTCCTTACGAGAAGCTCGCTGGGGCCATTGCTTCCACGGGCTCCTAAAACCAGCGCTGGCGGCTTTCTCTTCGCCTGACATAAACCGGCCCCATTTTACGGCTGGGCCCCGAGTGAGGCCTGCGCGTCCCTTCTCTCGGTGCTCAAGCAGCAAACGGCTCAAGTCTGTCCCTGAACGCTTCGTCTCCCACCTCTCCTTGTGCTTCCCACGGCTCGGCGACTCGCTCCGTACCCGGGAGGACGTGGGAGGGGAGGGAAAGGAGCAATTGCCAAATAGTCTCTCCCAGTCGCGTGCAGATAGAAGTGAGATGGCCGGCGTAGCAATGAGCCTATCTCAAACTGGAGAGTTCGTTTTGTTCCTTTTCCAATGCAGTCAACAAGAGCTCGCGAGACTTTGTCTCTCCCGCCCCTCTGTAACGGAACATTCGACAGGCAACTTTGAGAACGTATCCTTGCTTCTGTAAAGATACAACAGTATCAATAGGAGAGAATAACAGTCGGAAATGGTAATCTCGCGAGTCTTCACGGTTCATTGATGTTAGTCGAATCTTTCATGTGGAAGTGGGGAAGAGCGGTATCAAGTTGGACGGAAGAATCAGTCAAATAAAACTCAAGTCATTTCAGGTTATAAAGTTCTTTATCTAAAGGAAACTGATTGGGGAAGACCTTTTGTTGGCATTATTTACTCTTAGTTTGTTATTTCCTTTCTGTATTAAGCAGAAGCTCAGGTGACCTTGCTCAAGAAAGCTACTACTTTAAGGTGACCAGATTTTAACATTGGTAAAGAGGGACACCATTGACGCGGGGGGGTTCTAATTTTTTTTACTACCGGTTCTGTGGGCGTGGCTTAGAAGAATAAAACTTTATTACGGTCATCGACCAGCAATAGACATACAATGAATTAAAATTACTTCTGACATTAATTGTGAATAACATCTGTTATGAAAATACATTATCTCAATCCTAATTTACATGCTTGTAAGTATGTGGGTAAATATATCGTTATAGATCTCAAAATATTGGCACCAGTTGATATTATAATTCAGTAACCAATTTTTTTCTTGTGGATATTGCAGCGACACAAAATTTTGCCACTGCACGCGGTGTTTAGGTGTTTAGCATACAATTTACTAATAACACTCAAAAGGCTAATGGGTCTATAATTTCCTGGATCATTTCTATTACCCTTTTTATAGATTGGTATAATAATTGCTAATCCCCAATCTCTTGGCATACGGCCCGTTTTATCTATAAATGTAAACAGTGATGCTAAAAGTGGGGTCCACCAACTGGTGTTCTTTTTGATTATTTCTGGGAGGACATTATCAGCACCAGGTGCCTTATTAGTCTTGAGAGCTTCGATCAGCCGGGATACCTCTTCTGGTGTTACAGGGGGCCAGTACACAGTTTGGTCCAAACTAATTTGGCTCTCCTTACTTACATAGTCGGGGTCTGTATATAGGTCTCTAAAATATTCTTCCCAGGCCTGAATCGGTACCTGATTAGTTGGGGGTAGGGGGGATTTCCCCAATCCTCTGGTGATGTACCAAAAGAGGGATGTATTTTTTGTCCTGACTGATGTAATTAATCTCTGCCAAGACTCCTTCAAAGCCGCACTTTTCTTTTCTTTTAGGAGGGTCTTATATTGTGCTTTCAACTGTTTTAAGAAGTGAGTGTGATCCTCAGAAGGGTCATTTTTACTTATTCTGTATTCCTTATTATATATTCTTTTTAATTGCATGCAATCTCTATCAAACCATTTTTTGTTCTTTAAAACTGGCTTTTTGGAGTGAGCTAGTATTCTCTTAGTGAGAACCGACTTCAAATTTGAGATTAAAGTTTCAAACTCCTCTAAGTATGGTCCTTCAAACTTATTTCTTAGTAGAGATGCATGTAATTCTATGGTTTCTGGAGCTAGCATCCAATTAGTGACTTCTTTTGCATTTTTCTCGGTCCATTTAATTTTTACCTGGGTATTTTGGCTCTCTAATCTGGGTAGATAGATTGAGCCAACCCTTAGTAATTTCTGGTATAATGTAAGAGTAAGGATAAGTGAATCGTGATCGCTTTCCAGACGCGAGTCTACCTCCATCTTCTGCAAGAACTTCAGGTGGTCGTATGATATTATCCAGTAATCGACTCTGGATTTTCTTCCTGCTCCCCGATAAGTATGGTCTGCTGGGTAGTCCCCCCAGGTGGAACCGTTCAGAATACAAAGGTCTAAGCATTCAGTCATCTGTCTTACACACAGTCCTGCCCGATTTGCCTTAGTGTCTTTAAATTGTCTGGGATGCAGGGGTTCTTCTGGTACATTCTCATAATGGATCTTAAATTGATTAAATAATGCTTGATCGTTTGGGCCCATCCTAGCGTTTAAGTCCCCCCAATAATTATTGCTGCTGAAGGGTATTTATCTAAGCAGCTCAGGATAAAATCTTCTATGCCATCCCAAATCTTGTTGATCAAATTATTCTTATTGATTGGGGGAAAGTAGATATTAAAGAGCAAAATCTCCACCTGTTTAAATAAGAGTAAGGTAGTCACAACCCATGGCTGCAGGGATGGCAGTGATACACATTTAAATTGCAAGGATGTATTCACTAATGTTACAATACCCCCTTTAGCTCTCCCCCCACCTTACTTGGGACAGCTGGGATAGAGTTAACCCAATATCCATCTAATTGTATGTCTGTGGAGGCCCAGGTTTCCTGTAAAAAGAGAATATCAAATTGTGATATATAATCAAAAAACAGTTGGTCTTTTGATGGAACAGTCCACCCAGCTATGGGCGTGGCTTGGGGGTGATGTGACTGGGTGGGCGTGGCCAACTTTTTTTTTTACTTTTAAAAACATTTTTTTCTACAACCTTAAGAGGTTGCAGAAAAAAATGCAAAAAAACATCCATAGATACGCTCAGAAGACATATAAACAGACTTCCAAAGTTCTGCAATTCAGCCATTATAAAACTCTCCTACTTCTAGGATTACATCATGTGTACTTCTAGTAGGAAGTGAGTTGAACTAACAATATGACACTTCTGGGTGTAAACATTAAAAAGTTCAAACTGTTATTTCTCAACTCCTATGGTTATAACCCAACCCTTTAGAGCTAGTCCTAGAAATTAAGGCAGGTGTTCCCCAGTCAGAATGAAACTAAGAATATATTAACACCTTCTGCTAAAAAGGCTTCAGCTTAGTTGAATCAGCACCTACATGTATTTTATACACTCCTCAGTTACTGGAGTCTAATAATTTTCTCCTCAAATTCCCCTGTCTCAAACATACATTTTTAATCACCCATTCTACTTGTTTTTCTATCATACATAATAACAAGTCCTTTTATTATTTAAAATATGTGAAAAGTAAGATCATAGATTCTATGGAATTAACCCAATGTCAGTATCACTTTCTTCTTTTTCAGTGTAGAAAAATATTGTATTGTCTAAATATCCCTGTTGTGATTGGGCTTATTTGTCATTATCCAAGAAAAGCCACTTTTATCCAATCCACATTTTGGATGCACTGGTATAATATCTAGGCATTCACGTCCTATTACCACAGAAGTGAGTCTCTGGCCACAAATAAGATCAGTGCCACCTCTCTTGGACTCATAGAGATTGCTTTTTATATATGGCTGTGTCCATATTCATTAAAAAAAATGGACTCTTTTTAAAATTGTAAGCTGACATTTTGAGTCAGGTACCTTGAAATTCGCGGGACAAAGGAAGACTCTGTCTGACATTCAGCTTTTTAATAAAGATTCCTAAGGTCCTCCGGAGAGGCAAACCATTCACCCTCTCATCTCTTCCTTCCTGCAATGCAATAATGCCGATCTATTTTAGAGAAAATTACCAGGAAGAGCATTTCTAAAACCTCGACCACACTACTACACCCAGGCAGGCATCCCTCCCTCCACGCACGTGCATGGCTGTCGGGTGTGCTGGGCAAAGGAAACATTTTATAGCATCCAGGAACCCGGCTCTCCTTCAAGCCCCCCAAAACGAGCCTTCTGTTCTCCTCTCCACGGGTGGAGAATCTCTTGAAGTCTGCTCCACGTTGCTGTCCCCGCCCGTCCCGCTCCCCCTCTACGGCATGAGTAAAGGTACTCCCGGAGAGCGAGGAGGCGCAGCAGCAGCTCCAGATCAGGAGGCGAATCAGCGTGTGCCAGCCAACCACGCTAATGTAAATAATGCGGGTTCAGCTAGATGACCACTGAAGGGCCCCTCTTTATTCACAGTATTGTAAGAAAGAAAATGTGCTTGTCTGAGAGAACCGTGTTTGCTGGAGATTATATTAAAGTCAGTTAAACCCCATTATTGGTAATATATCTTCTGATGAGGCCTAGCTGTTACGGAAAGACAGCCATATAGAGAATGTCTGAAAAGGCTCACTGTCAACCACACAAAGACATGTATGGGGCAAAGAGTTAATTATCACCTAAGGACAGCAGTAAAAACTCCATTAGTACTTACAGAACTTAGGAAAGTGGTCCAGCTGAAAATAATCTTATAAACTAGAAGCTAATGGTTTAGTAATGAGGAAGTGTCCATTATTTTATAATAAATGTATGTTAGCCATATATGGAATAAATGTATGAGCTCATGTATTTGATACCAAATGTAATTTTACCATATATGGAAAATGTATTAGATCACCAACTCCTTTGTCTTGAAAACATATATAAGCAGTTGTGTCAAAGCTCTTGGTTGTTCAGACTTTCAGGTATGAATCTGCTCTGAACCTTGCGCAACAATAAACTGGCTCTGACTGACCCGGAATGTTGTTTGGTCCCATCATTCCATAACAGCACGGGGGAGGGGGGAACGTCCCGTGTGCCTCTCTGCAGGGATCCACCAGCCACACTTTCGTCTCTGTACCTGAAACTCAGCAAAGTCCACGCAATTTAGAGCCGAGCCGGGCGCTGCCATGTTGGAAGGTCTCAACGCAGCCAATTGGAAAGCGTGACGGAGGCAGGCCCGCCCCCTCCTGCTCCTTCGCCGCGCCAAGAGCAGGCTTCCGCGGGATCCCCGAGCCGGGCCGGAAGTCGTGGGGTGTTTTTTGCACTGCGCGTTTGGCTGCTTATGGTTCAGTTGGCCGAGAGTGCCGGGGTGCAGATGGTTAGAGATCTTGACCTTGTCACGTAGTGCTTGAGATAAGGTGACCAGATTTTAACATTGGTAAAGCGGGACTTTTTTAAAACGCCGCGGGACGCGGGACAAATTGTTCAAAATCAGGACTGTCCCGCCAAAAGTGGGACGTCTGGTCACCTTATACTACTTAGATGGGAGTAGTAAAAATTAGTGTATGAATGTGTAGCTATTGGGAGACTGTGACGGAGACTTTACTTGCTTTGAATATCGGCCCCTGTCCAACCCAGAAGTGGAAAATTGCAGAGTTAAAAATATAACCCTTTGCTGTTACAGGAAGCTGGGAAGGCCTGACTTGTATAATTTCTCCTTGTTTGGCAAAGTTTTAAACAGTAAAAGGTACAGAAGGATACCTGCAATGTAAAATATATTTTATGGTAGGCCCTAGTGGACCTTAGTGGGATTTCTAGATAAAAGAATGCCCTAAACCAGGGATCTGCAACCTTAAGCACTCAAAGAGCCATTTGGACCCATTTCACACAGAAAACAAAACACCAGGAGCCACAAAACCTAGGTGGGCATGGCCAACTCTGTCACTCACTCCCACCGAGTCACATGACCCCCCCAGCCACGCCTACCCAGGTTTTGTTGCTAGGTGTTTTCTATGGGAAACAGGTATCTGTGTGTGTGTCTCTCCCTCTCTCTCTCCCTCCCTCTCCCATCTCTTTCTCTCCCTGTCTCCCTCTCCCATCTCTATCTCCCTCTCCCCTCCCACTCTCATCTCTTTCTCTCCCCCTCCCTCTCTCCCCATCTCTCTCTCTCCCTGTCTCTTTCTCCCATCTCTCTCCCTGTCTCTTTCTCCCATCTCTCTCCCTCTCTATCGCCCTCTCCCTCCCTCATCTCTCCCTCTCCCCCTCTATCTCCCTCCCTCCCTCTCATCTTTTTCTTTTTCTCTTTCTCTCATCTCTTTCTATCTCCCTCTCTCTCTCATCTCTCTTTTCCTCTCTCTTTCTCTCTTCCTCCCTCCCTCTCCCCCACTCCCCACCCCCACTTTCCAAACCACACACCCAGGGAATAACTGTAAGGAAATTTGGCCACGTTCTCTCTGTCTCTGGAAAGATACGAAAATAAACCTTGCGTTGCAAAGGGAGTGACTGTCAGGCTGTTACATCACAGCGCCACAAGGTTGCTGCCTTAGATCACCGCACACACTTCAGAGAAGCATCATCCCAAACAACAGCACACTCAGCAGCAGCACACATCCCATGCAGGCACGCATACGCTTCCTGCAACTCGGTCCAAAGTGGCCGGAAAATATAGTCCCTGGGCACCCCCAAAGACGCTTGGCAGGCAAAGTACGGGAGGAACCCACCCCCACCCCCCATCACCAAGGCAGCGTCCACTGAATCCTTGCAAAACTGGGCAAAGGCAGAGAGTGGGGAGCCAACAGAGCCGAATCTGTCTCTCTCTCGCTGCCCGACTGCAACAGGAAACGGGCGGCTACTTTCAGCTTTGTTGGTGCTGGACGTGTGACCTGCTCTCCACCCTGAGAGAGAGAGTTGCTAAGGGCAAGTGGGGCAGGGAATGGACTCCAGGAGGAGGAGGGGACCCAGTCTCCCCCATTGTGAAGCACATTTTCACTGTGCTGCTGTGAGAGCAGCGGGCAGGCCATGGAGGGGATATGGGGTCTTCCCCACGCCAAAGGGAAAGCCAGCCAGGCTTCTCTAGGATCAGTTCCAGAGACATTAGCAAAAAAGCAGAAGAAGCTGGTGTGGGCATCCTTGCTTTTGAGGGCTTTCCCCACATGCAGCCTGTGCAATGGGAGGAAAAAAGCCCAGCTGTCAGGGGTTGTGATCTACCTCCGCGAATCCTGGCAACTGTTCACCCACATGCCACGGTTGGAAGAAAAAGCACAGCAAGGACGGGAGGCGGGGGGGTGGATGGAAGAGGAAAAGCTGTGACCACGGAGCTCCCTCAACACACGTGTTCAGCCGCTGCTTCTCCTTTGGCATCGCGCCTGGGCATAGGAAGCCCTCCTACCCTTCCCCCTGCTCTCTGTTCCCTTCCCCCTACCCCCCACTCAATCCCACTTTGGGACAAAGGAGCTCACGCTGGAAACGCGTATTGGGGCAACATCAGAGCGTGCCTTCTAACCCTCCGGCACTTGGCCCGCAACTCTCCGCACTCCAGACCCAGCTTGCTGAGGGGGAGCAGCCCTGATGCCTCCGCTGCCCCCCCCCCCACGGCCCCAGCCATCGCTGCCCGGCTTCCTCAAAGGCGTGGCGCATTTCAAAGGCGGCAGCTCACTTCTGAAGGTGCTGAACATTGTCCTGCTGTGAGAACCGTGCCAGGCCTCTCCACCATCCGATTTACCAATGGGGGCGCTTCTGCCGGGCCAACTTCCCTCCCCCCACAAAAGCTGGGCTTTTGTGCTTAGGGCTCGGCCGGGGGACGGGGGTGCTTCCCCACGCCACCCCCAACTTTCTCTTGGCCTTGCCGACAAGGGAGGAGGAAGGCCAGGCTTGGGGGATGGCCCCCACCCTGCAAGATCCATTCCTGCCATTCTCTCCCAGCCCTCTTTGCTGGCAGCAACAGCAAATGTACCACGCCGAAGGCGAAATCCTGTTGCTGCGCAAAGGCAAGTACAGGAGTGTCAGGATAAATGCATAACCTCACTGTGATTACCAACCCAGGGCTGTGTAAGGGTTAACCCATCTACCACATATCCCATCATCCCCCTTGTCACTCCCTACCTTCTGGCTCCTCCTCCTTGGTATAAAAGGTCTCTCCCACGTGGATACCAAGCAGTTCCAGAGATGTACCTGTAAGGGAAGGTCAAGAGGTCAGTGGCTGAAATGCTGTAAGGGCCTATACCTAATGCAGGATTGAAATAAAAGAATATTTGCATCAGATTACTTTGTACCTTGAGTTATTGGGTTAGACCCATCCCTTCACAATATGGTAGCAGAGGATGGTTACCCATAACTTTGAACAATGACTGAACCAGATATTCACTCTACAAAGAAGAATAGAGTAAATACCAGATCAGTTACAAGACAGATGGCTGCACAACTCACCCCAAAAGGATCTGCAGTGAAAACCACAACAACACAGAGTGAGTACCCCTGCGACATGGACTCACTGGAAAGAAACGAGGGGCAGAACGAGGAAGCAAGAGGACACGAACAAAAAACGCTGCAAAAAGAAAGCCGCCTTAGAGAATCCATACTGAGACTAATGGAGACGCCCACAAGCGAAGGAGACCTGATCGCAAAACTCCAAGGCCTCCTTGGGAGCCATGGAGCAGCAATCGAGATCCCAGGGACGACCCAGAGGGACACCACGCCGGTAAGCGACAGGCTGGCTCAGTCGGACGACCTAGAGCCAGCCAAATCTAATTTCGCGCCTTCCTCCCAGTGGCCATCTTGGAATGGCCACCAACCAACAGAAAGCCGGGATTTGAATCCAACGGTGCGAAACAACCTAGACCCCAAAATAAATAAAAGGCAACCTGGGGACAACGACAAAAGACAATCCATTGACAATCGAAGCCCGCCAACCGAGCTCGATGTCGAAAAGGCCCTAGAAATTCTAGCGGCCGCGCTAGGCCCCACATTCAGGCCTATCGCGCAAACCGTAAGGACAGGCAATACCCCCGAAGAAACGAGGGAGATCGAAGGAGACCTCACAGCCTGCCACAAACACCGAAACGAGAGAGTGATCCCAACGCCACCGCAGCGAACCGCAACAATGCCGCGCCCCCCGACACCAACTCAAGCCATGACGGAAGAAGACCAGGCCGCATACTCACCGCTCCTGAGTCCACCACCGGGGTTCACCGCTCGCTCGGGACCCAGCTTCCACGAATCGGGATCATCGTCCGCCGCCGCCGCCGCCGCCGCCAACCCACTGCTGGATCCATGGAGGCCTCACCCGCCGTCCGCCACTTCCAGCCGAGCATCCGGGATGGAGTCAGCCGTGTGGAGGGAAGTCCCGAGGTACCACGTCCAGCCCAGGCTCCCCAGAGGCAAACCCGATCTTCAGCCAGCAGGCCTGGGCCTTCAGCAAGGAGCCTCGGACAGGAGCTCCTCACCCGGCGAGATCCAACGCAGAATGAGCCTCACGCATGCTCAGTCGCCACCTGCAACAAGAGGAACAGTGAACATAGACACACATCAGTTCAGACTAGCATCAAACATACCTTTGCCTTATTGCGAGTTCAGTCACATCTTGGACCATGGACAGCTACCTTCAGTAAGTAGCTACTATAGCAACTCTGGGTCTATAAATATTAATATAACAAAACTACAGATAGATGGAGGGAATCTCATAGAGTGGAGCCAACAGTTGCAGGTTGCTTTTATGAGGGAAAATGCACTATTTCTGATTAATAGACCACCACAAAAGCCCTGGCCTTTAGAAATTGACTGTGTACATCATAAGGCTTTTTACATATTGTTAACATCTATTCCTCCCACTACATATCCCACCATTGGCAATGATCTAACTGTGTCTGAGGTTATGCAAAAATTATACAGCATGTTCTACAGCCAGAGCAGGGCCACAACCACAAGGATTTCTAGGGAGTTCTATTCAGCTAGGCACAAACCAGGGGTCCCCATAAGCGAACACATATTAAAATTAAACGCTACCAGAGCAGAGCTTATGCAGAGAGGAGAAATGATAACTGAAGAAAGCATGATGAGCATCATTATCAACTCCTTAGATAACAGCTGGGACAACTTCGTAACTCAGCTGGATAGTCCCAGCTTAGAGCACCTGTCACTGGGCACACTCACAAATAGATTAATAGCAGAGGACAATCTAAGGAGGGACCGTCACATGTCCAGGAGAGATCCTAGACCCTTTAAAAGGGTAGAATTCCAAGATAGAGTGAGGAACGCTCCTGAATGTTTCTCTTGTGGTTCTAAAAATCACATAAAGAGAGACTATCCCAGAAACAAAAGGGAAAGAGGATATGGCGATCACAAGGGGAGACATTCACCAGACCGTAGGGGGAGGCAATCACCGGAGCGCAGACCATTCAAGGAACGAGGGTGTGGGTGGTCACCAAATGCAAGAAGGCAACATGAACGCAGAGATAGCTCTAGGGACAGCTATCCAGGCTCCATGTATGGATATAGATATGATGACTCTGACACCATGCAGGGGACAAGAGAGGACATATGGCTCCTGGACTCAGGGGCCCCTGATCATACCTCAAATAACCCAAAGTTATTCAGTTCGCTCACCAAGACAGATTTCAAACTAAGAGTAGCCAATCAAAACAAAGTCCAGGTAGTTGGAAAGGGGAACGTACACATCCCACATATTGGGGAAATAGAGGGGGTATTATATGTCCCTGAAATACCCCACAATGTGTTATCTACAACCAAACTCACACAAGGCACGGACAATGAAGTAGTGTTTAGGGATGGGGAAGCCCATATACTCAAACAAGGAAATAAAGTTGGGGAGGTAACTATATTAGAGGGACTTCCCTACTTCACGCCCAATACGGGAGACAAGGGAAGCATCAACGTAAACTTAAAAGATGGAGAAAAAGAGGACATTGAACCAGAGGGGGTAGATAACAATGAGAAACATAGTAAGGGTGTTGTTTCTATTGGGAAACCATTACATGATAACTGCGCGCACCTCCTTCACAGAAGTTTGGGGCACATTAGCTTCCCCGTTGTAAAGAGAATGACTGAATGTACTGAAGGACTCAAAGTCAAAAACTGTGATAACTACTTAGAGTGTTCGGTTTGTAAGCGCTCAAAGATTAAGGTTAAGGCCAGACCTAGAAAATCAGAACGAACCACTAAGTATCCTTTCCAACTTGTACATTATGTATACCTGTATTCAGTTAAGCATTTAGAGGGGGTTCTGTCAGGATAAATGCATAACCTCACTGTGATTACCAACCCAGGGCTG
>WNWU01013310.1:892853-904460 GCA_012654045.1 Ptyas mucosa | reverse complement strand
CGCGGGGGCGGGGTGCATAGAATTATGGGTGTGGGCGCGTGCGCAACACCCCCTGCGCTGCCCCCGCTCCTGGCACGCGATGGCAAAAAGGTTAGCCATCACTGGTCTATGCCTTATGCCTAAACTCCTTAACCATCTTTGGAAATTATCAGACATAAACTCTGTTCCCCTGTCTGTTTGCAACTGACAAACTTTACAACCATACCTTCGCTCTACAAGTTTTACACATTGCTTGAATTGTTGCAATACCTCTGTCTTGCTTTTTAGCAGATAACAAAACCTGTATCTACTGTAGTCATCTACTATGTCTAGGGCATACCTAGCTCCTCCTAAAGAGGGTGTCATAGGGCCAATCAAATCAGCATGCACTAACTGCAAGACTCTGTTTGCCTTGAGCTTTTCTTACTCACAGGATACACCCTGGACCTTGACACTTTACAAACAGCACAATCTAAATACACATTGCATTTCTTTATCCTAAGTCCCTCAGCTAGGTCTGGCATCTTCTGCGGTACTCTGCAGCTCATATGCTCCAATCTCCTGTGCCATAAATGTACACAGTTGTCGTATGTGAGTGTTCATAAGTGTTCGTGCATGACTGTTCTCTTGCCTTCCTAATATGTATAAACCATCCTTCTTAACCCCTCGTGCATGAATTCTTCCACCTTTCCTTATGGTGTATTGTCCTCCAGCAAACAGTATTTCATACCCTTGGCTATCTAACCTGGAAATACTCAACAGATTATGATCTAATTCAGGTACATATAAGACATTGTATAATGTTTCTCCTATCTCAGGTACATAGACTTTACCTTCCCTTTTAACAACAGATCGTTGACCATTAGCCAAACTAACAAATGTTTGCTTAGCTGGTCTCAAGCCAGAAAATGTTTCTTGGTTATTTGCAAAATGCTGACTCACCCCACTGTCCAACACCCAAGTGTTCCTGGTGTTTTTAAATGCTGTTGCTGCCAGGGAAAACAATGATGGACAACCACTCCTCATGTGTTGAGTAGCCCTATGCCCTTGTCTCGCTGCTCCTCTGTTTCTCCTCTCAGGGCAGTGTCTCTGGAGATGCTCTGTAGAACCACACATGAAGCAACGTTTCACTGTGTAAACGGTCTCAGCTGCTCTGCTGGCATCCTGGGTTGTTGCAGATGTTGGCTTGTGCTGAGCGTTATCTCCTCCCTTTCCTGGTCACCTCTCTAGCCATTTCTGTTCTTCCTCCAGCAATTGGCCAGTCAAATATGTCATGGTTAAATCCCTCTCCTGCATGGACTCTAAGCTAGTTACAAGAATGTCCCATGAACTGTCCAATGAATTGAGCACCACATATACCATATACCTCAGTAAACGTCATTTCTCTTTCCTCTAATTCTAGGAATGTCTTTCTCATAGCCTGCAGATGTGTGGACAAGCTCTCCCCCAGCTTCAGTTGTGCTTTATACAGTCTCCTTGTCAGCAACTTTACTGCCCGCAGTCTCTCTAACATACACACTGCGCAACACCTCCCAGCACTCTTTCGTAGACTGGAGACCCCTCACGTGTATCAGCTGACTGTCCTCTAAAGCCAGAATTATGCTGGCTAATGCATTTTCATTTCTTCTCTGGTCCCCATCATCCAGGACTGCGGGTGGATTAGTAACTATCGTCCACAACTCCTCCCTTCGCAGGTACATCTCCATCTTTACACTCCAAGAGAGGTAGTTTGTCTCATTCAGCCGAGACACCACAAAACCTCCCCCCATTACACTGACAGAAGCCATGTTGCCTGTTTCCATTACAAGCACTAACCACTAACAAAGCACGATGCACAGCCCCTCTGACTCTGGTGCAAGCTCTCACTGGGTTTCCCTTCTCTCTCGTTTCTCTAGTCACTCTGGCGTTCTCTCTGGACTGCGCCCATAACCTGTCAGAGTGCGCACAGTGACTATTTTGAGACAATCCAGGAGCAAAATACAGTAAACAGAGGTTTGTCTTTTAAACAGTGGTTTATCTACAAGGAATATATACAGGTGAAACTCGAAAAATTAGAATATTGTGCAAAAGTTCATTTATTTCAGTAATGCAACTTAAAAGGTGAAACTAATATATGAGATAGACTCATTACATGCAAAGCGAGATAGTTCAAGCCTTGATTTGTCATAATTTTGATGATTATGGCTTACAGCTCATGAAAACCCCAAATTCACAATCTCAGAAAATTAGAATATTGTGAAAAGGTTCAATATTCTAGGCTCAAAGTGTCCCACTCTAATCAGCTAATTAAGCCATAACACCTGCAAAGGGTTCCCGAGCCTTTAAATGGTCTCTCAGTCTGGTTCAGTAGGAATCACAATCATGGGAAAGACTGCTGACCTGACAGTTGTGCAGAAAACCATCATTGACACCCTCCATAAGGAGGAAAAGCCTCAAAAGGTAATTGCAAAAGAAGTGCTGTATCAAAGCACATTAATAGAAAGTTATGTGGAAGGGAAAAGTGTGGAAGAAAAAGGTGCACAAGCAGCAGGGATGACCACAGCCTGGAGAGGATTGTCAGGAAAAGGCCATTCAAAAGTGTTGGGGACTTTCACAAGGAATGGACTGAGGCTGGAGTCAGTGCATCAAGAGCCACCACACACAGACGGATCCTGGACATGGGCTTCAAATGTCGTATTCCTCTTGTCAAGCCGCTCCTGAACAACAAACAACGTCAGAAGCGTCTTACCTGGGCTAAAGACAAAAAGAACTGGTCTGTTGCTCAGTGGTCCAAAGTCCTCTTTTCTGATGAGAGCAACTTTTGCATCTCATTTGGAAACCAAGGACCCAGAGTCTGGAGGAAGAATGGAGAGGCACACACTGCAAGATGCTTGAAATCCAGTGTGAAGTTTCCACAGTCTGTGTTGATTTGGGGAGCCGTGTCATCTGCTGGTGTTGGTCCACTGTGCTTCATTAAGTCCAGGGTCAACGCAGCCGTCTACCAGGAGATTTTGGAGCACTTCATGCTTCCTTCCGCAGACGAGCTTTATGGGGATGCTGACTTCATTTTCCAGCAGGACTTGGCACCTGCCCACACTGCCAAAAGTACCAAAACCTGGTTCAATGACCATGGGATTACTGTGCTTGATTGGCCAGCAAACTCGCCTGACCTGAACCCCATAGAGAATCTATGGGGCATTGCCAAGAGAAAGATGATAGACATGAGACCGAACAATGCAGAAGAGCTGAAAGCTGCTATTGAAGCATCCTGGTCTTCCATAACACCTCAGCAGTGCCACAGGCTGATAGCATCCATGCCATGCCGCCTTGAGGCAATAATTGATGCAAAAGGGGCCCAAACCAAGTACTGAGTACATATGCATGCTTATACTTTTCAGAGGTCCGATATTGTTCTACAGTTGCAAGAAAAAGTATGTGAACCCCTTGGGATTACGTGGAGTTTTGCATGAATTGGTCATAAAATGTACTCTGAACTTCATCTAAGTCACAACAATAGAAAAACACAGTCTGCTTAAAATAATACTACACAAACATTAGATGTTGCCATGGTTTAATTGAACATAACATGTAAACATTCACAGTGCAGGGAGGAAAAAGTATGTGAACCTTTCGACTTAATAACTGGTTGCACATCATAACTGCACATCATTCTACTGTTTACTGCAAATGGAATGAGGCCTACAAAGAAAAGAACACAGT
Organism: Ptyas mucosa; assembly: GCA_012654045.1. Lineage (NCBI taxonomy): Eukaryota > Metazoa > Chordata > Lepidosauria > Squamata > Colubridae > Ptyas > Ptyas mucosa. The sequence goes on along the minus strand of WNWU01013310.1, from coordinate 900,782 downwards.
ACCTACAGTGAAATATGGTGGAGGTTCACTGATATTTTGGGGTTGTTTTGCTGCCTCTGGCACTGGGTGCCTTGAATGTGTGCAAGGCATCATGAAATCTGAGGATTACCAATGGATTTTGGGTCGCACTGTAGAGCCCAGTGTCAGAAAGCTGGGTTTGCATCGGAGATCTTGGGTCTTCCAGCAGGACAATGACCCCAAACATGTCAGGGTGGCAATCAATCCCATTCCCCTTTGGGTAATTGCACCTAATTAAAGACAGATCGTGGCTTTCCCTTGAAGTATACTTTTTTAAAGAAAGATAAACCCGAGATACATTCTAATAAAACACATTTTATTATAAAGAAGTAAAAACTATCTTACTAGCTAATTAATTACATCTTGGCAGCATTCCTGCCATACCTCTTGGCAGGCGAACAAAGAAAGTTAGAAGAAAGTGAAAGAATGTGGACATGCGCAGTAGCTTAGTGATAAGGTTTTCATCAGCTACCATAAGTCTTAGAGTTCAAGCACAGCTGGCAAATACAAAAAAAACGCAGTGACAATCCCCTTCTTTGCCAGTTGAGCAGACATCAGGTACATCATCAAATAAGGCACATCTTCTTACGCAGATACTCGTGTTGAGCTGCTGTAAGCGGTTTGTTGAGGATATCAGCAATCTGATCATGTGTAGATACATATTGCATTTTAACAAAACTTTTTTTCACCAATTGTTTTATGTTTTGATAACGGATGTCAATGTGTCTGGACCTAGAACCTGTGAAATGTGATTTAGAAATATAAACCACCGATTCATTGTCTTCCATCACGGTGATTGGTCGGATCGGACATGTCCAGATATCTGTGACCAAAGCATCAAACCACATTAGAGAATTACATGCATCTGAAACACAAGCATATTCAGCTTCAGTAGATGAACTAGAAACAAAATTCTGTTTACGCACTTGCCAGTAAACAGGACATCCATTTAAGAACATCATATAACCTGAAGTACTTTTACGTGATTTCTTATCACTCGCCCAATCAGAATCTGCATAACAACATAATTCTGCATAATCAGTATGTGTCGGTTCTAACAATAACTTCATGTTTTTAGTGTGTTTTAGGTATTTCAATAATTTCTTAACGCAAGTCCAATGAAATTGTTTTGCCTTACCTACATGTTGAGACAAGAGATTAACACTAAGTGCAATGTCGGGTCTGGTCCAACTACTAATGTACAACAGTGACCCAATGACTGAACGATAAAGTGTTTGATCCTCGAACTCAGGACTTGGTTCATGTGTCAAGTTGTAAAAATCTGTTTGCATGGGTGTCTTTGTTGTGTTAGCATCCTTCATGTTGCTATGATGCAAAATTTGTTCAATGTTATCTTCTTGTGAAAGACTAAACCCCTTCTGTGTTTTGACAATCTGAACACCTAAATAAGTGCTAACATGACCTAAAGATTTCAATGTGAAGTATCTCTGCAAAGCTTTGGCAAAACTTTCACTCATCTGCTTATTTGGACCAATATAAACAATGTCATCAACATAAACAAGAACTATCTCATATGCATTGTTAGATCTTTTTGTGAACACGCACTCATCAGTTTCGGACTTCATAAAGCCCATTGAATTTAGTTTGTCAGTAAGACATAAGTACCACATTAAACTGACTGTTTCAGACCATAAAGACTTTTTTGTAGAAACCAGGTATCCCCTTCTTGCTGTCGGAACCCTGGAGGACCTTTCACGTAGATCTCTTCATCTAGGTCAGCATGTAGATAAGCCGTGTCAACATCGAACTGGAAAGCTTCTAAACCAAGGATAGTTGCAGTTGCTAAAGCAATTTTTACACTTTCAGTCCAGACTGTCGATGAGTAGGTATTTGTGTAGTCCTCAGGATAACGTTGAGCGAAACCCTGAGCTACAAGTCTGGCCCTGTACAATGACTCACCATTTGGCTTCTTTTTGATTCTGTAGACCCATCGAGTGCCAATGCCCCTTTTGTTTGCTGGAGGTTTTGCAGCTGTAAACACCTTAAGTTTCTTTAGACTGTCCATTTCAGCTTGCATTGCCTCATACCACTTCTCTTGCTCTGAATCAGGAAGATGCTTGATTTGTGTGAACGTATCAGGTGGAAGTGTAACATTGCAATTCAAAGGCAAGGGTGCTTTTGTCAGTTGCCACGAATATCGCTTTTTTCCTCCCTTTTTTGGTTTTGTTCCAATGCACACAAAGGGAATAAACATGTGTATAGCAAAACATGTGTTACTGCAATACTTTTCTGTGAGGAATACTTCATTTTCTGGAAAAATTTCAGGGGTGCCAACATTTACGGCCATGACTGTAAATGTTCTAGTGCACAGGTGTCAAACTCAATCGCATCACCTGACATATCATGACTTTTTTGCCTTTGCAGAGCTGGGGTAGGCATAGCCTGCGCATGACACATCTGGCCCATGGGCCGCCAGTTTGACACCCCGTTCTAGTGTAAGTGCAGTACCTTCCTGATTATCATCTTTTCCATGCCTATCACACTAACTGATGAATTATTGGAAACTGAAGCCCATCACAGTTGGAGGACACCAAGCAAAGCAAGGTTACATTAAATCTGCCCCTGTTGTCTCATTTATTACGATAGGTCTTGGTATTAATTGCAGCCTTTTATCATCTTGCTTCTGAGATATGGGAGATTAGCTGAGATGCAGCAGTCAAAGACATACAGTGCATTCAGAAAGTATTCAGACCCCCTTCACTTTTGTCAATGTTGTTATGCTTCAGCCTGATCCTACAGTTGTTGAAATTCATTTTTTTCTCATTAATCTACACTCAGTACCCCATAATGACAAAGTGAAAACAGAATTTTTAAAATGTCTGTAAATTTATTTTTAAAAAATTGAAATATCACATTGGCATAAGTATTCAGACCCTTTGCAACACTTGAAAAATTTAGCTCATTTCTCTTTATTGTTGCTGACATGTTTCTATACCTTGATTGGAGTCTACCTGTGGTAAATTAAATTGATTGGACTTGATTTGGAAAGGCGCACACCTCTATAGAAGGCCTCACAGCTGACAATGCATACTGTAGCAGAGCAAAAGCCATGAGGTCAAAGGAACTGCCTGAAGAGTGCAGAGACAGGATTATTGCAAGGCACAGATCTGGGGAAGGCTACAATAAAATTTCTGAAGCACTGAAGGTTCCTAAGAGCACAGTGACCTCCATAATTCTCAAATGGAAGAAGTTTGGCACAACCAGGACTCTTCCAAGAGCTGGTCACTCGGTCAAACCGAGCAATCAGGAGAAGGGCCTTGGTAAGAGGTGACCAAGAACCCGATGGTCACTCTGAGTTCCAGAGATCCAGAAGGACAACCATGACAACTAGCCATCCACCAATCAGCTTTATGGCAGAGTGGCTAGATCGAAGCCTCTCCTCGGTGCAAAACCCATGAAAGCCCACATGGAGTTTGCACAAAAGTACTTGAAGGACTCTCAGACTGTGAGGAACAAGGTTCTCTGGTCTGATGAAGCCAAGATTGTCAGAGCCTTGGATAGTACAGTGGTCTAAACACCCTGTTATTAAGATCAGCTGCCTGCAATTATTGCAGGTTCGAATCTCACCAGGCTCAAGGTTGACTCAGCCTTCCATCCTTTCTAAGGTAGGTAAATTGAGGACCCAGTCTGTGGGGGCAATAAGCTGACTTTGTATAAATATACAAAAGTATGAAGGCTATTGCTTAGCGCATTGTAGTGCATTGTAAGCCGCCCTGAGTCTCCGGAGAAGGGCGGCATATAAATCAAATTTTAAAAAAAAAGATTGAACTGTTTGACCTCAATTCTAAACATTATGTCTGGAGGAAACCAGGCACCGCTCATCACCTGCCCACTATCATCCCAACAGTGAAGCGTGGTGGCAGCATCATGCTGTGGGGGTGTTTTTCAGCAGCAGGGCCTGGGAGGCTGGTCAGGGTTGAGGGAAAGCTGAATGGAGCAAAGTACAGGGATATCCTCAATGAAAGCCTGTTCCCCAGCACTCAGGACCTCAGACTGGGCTGAAGCCAAGACAACCCAGGAGTGGCTTTGGGACAACTCTGAATGTCCTAGAGTGGCCCAGCCAGAGTCCTGAATTGAACCCTATTGAACATCTCTGGAGATACCTGGAAATGGCTGTCCACTGACGGTCACCATCCCACCTGACTGAGCTTGAGACGATTTGCAAGGAACAATGGCAGAAAATCCCCCAACCCAGGTGTGCAAAGCATGTCATGTTATACCCAAAAAGACTCGAGGCTGTAATTGTTGCCAAAGGTGCTTCAACAAAGTATTGAGTGAGGGGTCTGAATATTTATGTCAATGTAATATTTCAGTTTTTCCTTTTTAATAAATTTACAGACATTTCTAAAATTCTGTTTTCACTTTGTCGTTATGGGGTACTGAGTGTAGATTGAGAAAAAAAAATCAACAACTGTAGAATTGGGCTGCAGCATAACAAAATTGACAAAAGTGAAGGGGGTCTGAATACTTTCTGAATGCACTGTACTTCCAGTAACTATCTGATCACAACTAAGAAAATATTTCTAGTATTCTGTTGGAAGAACCCACTACTTGGCCTCTTATTTTTGATTAATACTGTGTTTTAATAGTTTCACACCTCAAGAGGTTTATTAAGGATATAGCCATTGTAACATACACTGTGGGCATTGGTGTCAAATGTTTTCTTTAGATTTGCAGTACCAAGTGCTGGCCACTGCTCATAGGGTACTATGACGTGTTCTTTAAACATACCTTTAGCCATAACTATTGTTATGTCCTTATAAGGACATCCACCGGGGATTGGCTAATCCACCAGCGGAAAAAATAAACTGCTGTCACTGGACGGCTGAGCCTGCCGGAGCACTATAAAAGAGCTGGGGCAGCACAGCCGCTTGTCTTTATTCTGAGCTGAAATAAAGTGCTGAATGGACCAACTCTGGTCGTGTCTTCTTTCCCTGCACCTGAAATAACACTGGCGACGAAGGACACAAAGAACCACAGCGACGAACCTCGTGGCACAGCGCCAACCGACAAAAGAGCTAGTCACTGAGCTGAAGTCATTAGATCCGAACCACCAAAGTCATGGCGACATCACAAGCTCCGCTAGTTTCGCTAGCTGCATTCAACCCCGGAAAGGAGAAATGGAGATCTTACATGGTCTGGTTTTGCCAGTTCCTGAGGGGAAACAACTACCAAGACCTGAACGATGACCGCAAAAGAGCCCTCTTCCTGGCTCACTGCAGCTCCGAAGTCCTGGAGATGGCCATCGACCTCGTGGCACCGAGGGACATCGAGGAGATGTCTTGGGCCAATCTCCAAGAAGTGCTACAGGACAGTTTAGAGAGACTTAAGCAGAGGCTTGGAAAAAGTAACAGCTTTTATTTTGCAAAAGAAAATAGCTGGGTGGACAATTCCACAGCACACAGGCAGTAAGCATGCAAGGAAGAGCCACACCTAGGGAGACTGTGACGAACATCTTGTACATGCAAGTAACCAATCAGAGACAATAAGAGAAAATAGCCTTCGACTCAACCCAGGGTAGTTCCTTGTTCTTTGTGCATTCATCTTATCTATTGAACCTTCCTTGTTCTTTCCCTGTCCATGCCTTTCTTATCTTATAGACCATGCCTTGTAGCCTTGCGTGTCCCTGTTCTCCTCATCAATCTTAACTCATCCCTGGGTAGCTCTTTGTTCTACCCCCTTTATCTGTTACTGGCGCCAGTGCAGCAAGGAACAGGGGGGCTGGGTGCTTAGCAACACAGGTTTTTGTTTGAGACATGCACTGGGCACAGGGTTGTACAGAAAAACAAGATAGCAGAAGTTAGGTTAATAGCAGAAGCAATTCTTACAGAAGCAAAATAGCAAGTTAGACTAATTCTATTACTAGCAGAAGCGATTCTTACAGAAGCAAAATAGCAAGTTAAACTAATTCTATTATTATGTCCCTTCAAAAGCATTACTAACACACAAACCACACCGATGTCTACTGATGATTTCACCAACACACTATTATTTTTGCACTATTGTGGGAGAAAAATATTTTATCTGAATCATGCAGGTCTGGTAAATATAACATTATCCATCCCTAGCATAAAGGAGCATGAAAGGAATTCCCAAATTCACATTGTACTTTTCTATATCTCCCATTACTTCCATGTCATATATTATGTAAGAGAAGTTCTAAAACTTCCATTACATATATTTACTAATCAATATTATGTATATACAGGTAATAAACGTAATGTGTGAGTCAACTTTCTCTATAAGCTGTGTGTTGAACTGAATGATCAAATATGAACTACCTCCTACTGGAAATATCATTCATGGGTGATAAAGTTTAAAAGGTCCAGGTATTGCTAAGACTTACCGTATTTTTCGGAGTATAAGACACACCTTTTTCCCCCAAAAAAGAGGGTGAACAGCTGGGTGCGTCTTATACTCCGAATGTAGCCCCGCCCAGCTTCTGAAATGGAGGTTTCAGAGGCTGAAAAAAGCATCAGAAACAAAGCTTCAGAAAAGAAGCCCCCAAACAGAGCTTCAAAAAAGAAGCCCCCAAACAGCTTCAGAGGCTTTTTTTCTGAAGCTCTGTTTCAGAGGCTTTCAGAGGCAGGAAAAAAAAAACCAAGGCACAGAGCTCACAACCAAGGAACCTGTTGCTAAAATTCACCTCTGGGAACAGCTGATTGGGGGTATTCTGGGAGGCCGATCCACTCACCAATCAGCTTTTTTCTTATTTTCCCCCCAAAAAACTAAGGTGTGTCTTATACTCCGGTGCGTCTTATACTCCAAAAAATATGGTAAATTAATGTAACAAAGAAGAGCAGGAATTATCTGTATAGTTTCCCCATCTTTTAAGGGAGTATATCTGAAGTGGGCAAGAGTGCATTGAATCTGATGTGGGCACTCTCTGTATATCTGTTGGTATCAACACAGAGAGCATGCCCATGCCAGATATGAAGTACTCTTGCCTGCTTCCAATCCAGTACTGCACACTCTCATTTCTGACTTCAGTAATTATCTTCAATTTTATTAACCAATACAGAATCTGCCAATAACCATGGTTTCAAATGATGGGTAAGAAAGAAGTACAAGAATTACAATTTTATATTTGGAAAGGTACATGATGTAACATCTCACCTTCCTTTGTTAATTATTGTGGTAAGTGTATTTATTGTGGTAAGTGTATTTGCACTCTAATTTTGAAACTTTTAAAAGACTTCTTTTAAGATTAGAGCAACATCTGACAGCTGTGGCTAGGGGAACCTTTGCACAGGTTTGCCTGGTGCACCAATTGCGACCCTAATTGGATCAGGAGGCTCTCCTCACAGTCACTCATGCCCTTGTCACCTCACGGTTAGATTATTGCAACACGCTCTACATGGGGCTACCCTTGAAAAGTGTTCGGAGACTACAGTTGGTCCAGAACGCAGCCGCGTGAGCTATTGTGGGTGCACCTAGATACACCCACATTACACCAATTCTCCGTGAGCTGCACTGGCTCCCTATTGGTCTCGGGTCACAATTCAAGGTGTTGGTTATTACCTTTAAAGCCCTACATGACTCAGGGCCAGGTTATCTTCGAGACCGCCTTCTGCCGCATAGCTCCCAGCGACCGGTAAGATCCCACAGAGTTGGTCTCCTCCGGGTCCCGTCAGCTAAACAATGCCGGCTGGCGGGCCCACGGGGGAGGGCCTTCTCTGTGGCTGCCCCAGCTCTCTGGAACCAGTTACTTCCTGAGGTCCGGACCATCCCCACCCTATTGGCCTTCTGAAAAGCGGTGAAGACCTGGCTTTTCCGGCAGGCCTGGGGCCGTTGATCTCGCTCTTGTGATCTGGCGAGATCCGGCCATGAATGGCGTGAATGAGTTTTTAATGTTTTTAATGTTTTTAATGTTTTTAATGTTTTTAATGT
>WNWU01013310.1:865748-892843 GCA_012654045.1 Ptyas mucosa | reverse complement strand
GTTTTTAATGTTTTTAATGTTTTTAATGTTTTTAATGTTTTTAATGTTTTTAATTTTTAAATGTTTTTTATAATGATTTTTTAAAATGTATTGTGAGCCGCCCTGAGTCTTCGGAGAGGGGCAGCATATAAATTGAATTAATTAAATTAAATTAAATTAAACTTTTATAAATCCTATAAAAATGGCATTTGAGCTTAGTTGCTTGTAATGATGCATTGATCAATAGCAAGCATTAACAACCACCTCATCCCAAAGGAATGGGCCTGTCCCACCTACGCCAGCAGAGGAGGCATGCTACAGATCCCATCAGTCAAGGAATTTTGGCTGGGGTCCAGGAAAAGAGTCTTCTCTACTGTGGCTCCTACCCTTTGAAATATCTCTCCCCCGCCCCCCTGAGATTTGCTCCCACCCTCCTGACCTTCTGTAAGAGCCTGAAGACCTGGCTCTGCCAACATTTAGTGCCCCCCATACCATTCTGAGTGGAATGTCTGGGGTGGGAATACTGCAGAGAAATTGATGGCAACTTTATGCAGCTGTTAAATCTTCGCACCAGAGACAAGATTTCTAAATCTTGTTAGGAAATTACTGAAATAGCCATGGAAATAAATCTCTCCTTGGTTTGCCTAGCCAGCAAAGCAGGGTGGGGAGAAACTATCACCTTTCTTTTCTCCCTTTCTCTCGTTCCCCTCCTGCAAGAAGAACAGCCCAAGTTTCCATCAGCTTGTATTTTTGTATTTTCTTCCCCTTTCTCTCCCAGAATTTCTTCCCTTATAGAAGGGAGAGATTGCTTAAACAAGCTATCTCTTCCTAAACTGCTTTCCTTTGCTTTTCTCTGTGTGTAGGATGCATTGCCCTGAAAGGTGTTAGCTCAGTTCTGCAACCCTGATTAATTAATTAGCACCCAGGGCTGGCTTGTGCTGAAATTGGTTTGATCCTAATCAATTTGATCCCAAAGGCTCCCTTTTGTATCCTAAGCAGTTGGGAGCAGGGGCCAAGGCATTCCTTTCAATGTGTATTCTCCAATGTGTGTGTCAACTGGCGAAGCTTTCCTGACCTGCTCCGGAGTTGCCATAGGCAGGGGGATGGGAATCACACCTCGCAGCTGCACCAAGGAATTCACACCTCAGTCAAAACAAGACACAGCCTAGCCGGCTGAAGTCAAGGCCATCTCCATGGAGACCTGCAACGGCTGGAGGGAGTGACTTCTACGACCCGCAAAATTGCTTCATTGGGGGATGTGACTGGTGACACACTCTGGGGGGAGGGGGAAACAGGGTCAGAGGCAGGGGTGAAATGCTCCCGTTTGGACCGGATCGGGCGATTCGGTAGCGATTGTGGCAGGTGGTTCGGAGAACCGGTAGCGATGGCGGCGCAAGGCTCCGCCCACCCGCCCAGGTGTCATTACTTCCTGCTTTTAAAAGGTTAAAAAAAAGGCTCTGACGATCACAGCTGTGGCGCGCGATCATCAGAGCCTTTTTTTAAGGGGGTGGGGGTGGAGGGAGTCCATTTTTGCTCCCAGCAGGCTTCCCTGAAGCCTGCTAGGCAAAAAACGGGTGCGTGGGTCCATTTTTGCTCTCAGCAGGCTTCCCTTAAGCCTGCTAGGCAAAAAACGGGGGGTGTAGGCAAAAAATGGGGGAGTGGGGGGGCGTTTTTGAGAGAGAGAGAAAGAAAGGAAAGAGGGAGGGAGGGAGGGAGGGAAGGAAGGAAGGAAAAAGGAGAAGAAGGAAGGACTACAAACCTGGCACTAGACGCAGCTTCAGAGGATAATCCAGGGCTGGAAGGGACCTGGAGGTCATCTAGTCCAACCCTGCTCCAGCAGGACATTGTTAGTGAGTTTCTGTTTTTTGATCCCCCAATCACATGGTTACATAGCCACGCCCACCCAGTCACATGAGCCCCACCAAGCCACGCCCACAGAACTGGTAGGAAATAAATGTTGATTTCACCACTGGTCAGAGGCAAGGCGTGAATTGGGTGAAGCCAGAGCTGGCTTCACCTAGGTCGTGCCAACATGGCGCTCCTAATAAACAACTGGATTTTTCTTGCTAAATGGCTTGACACTCTTAATTTTATTAGGTCATTGGTCAGAACCCTGACATCAAGCCAGCTCTCCCAAAACTAACTAAAAATGACCAGGATTCTTGAGCTCCGGACTCTCCACTTGCTCTCCTATACCTGGGGTGCATGGAGAGAAACTCAGGCTACCATGGCAGAGGGCGGAATCTCTGAAGAAAGCCTGCCTCTGGCAACCCTGAAGGAGGCAGACTCTACTCCCATCCAGGGAACTCCAGGAACCAGCAGCCCAATCGGAACCCAACTGCAGCCATCTCTGACCATGGAAACCGAGACGCCCGGTATTGTGGTCTGCCAGCAGCCTGCAGAGCTGGCAGCAGAGTCGGACAGTGAGGAGGCTGGGGAGGAACATGGGTCAGTCCTGGAGTCTGGGGAAGGCTCGGACGAGGGCTCTGCGTCAGAGGCAGAGATGGGGCCAGGGCCATCTGGGAGTTATGTGCAGACTCCGGAGCCTCCAGAGTCAGACATCAGAGAGGCAGAGGAACAGGGGGAGCCTGTTCCTAGTGCCCACATGCGCAGAGCTGCCAGAAGGCAAGAACAGTTCAAACAAAAGGGACAACTCGGGAGTAGGGCTTGGAGATGATTGGCCCCTCCCATAAGACATAAAGGAAGAGGAAAGGCACGTGGGCCTTTGCAGGAAGCAACGTTGTGGATGGTGTCGGTTTGTACTTTGAAGCTCTGTTTTTGACACTGTTTCCGTATGGCCTTGCCAAGATAATAAACTATTGGTGATTCAGCACATGCTGTGAATGAAAGGAATTCACAGCCGTTAAAAAAAAGGGGGTTTAGGACTAATTGTGTGCTTTTTACTATATCAGGAAGCCTAGGTCAGAACAGTTTGCTTACTGCTAAAACTATTTACAAACAAACAAACCTTTATCACGATGGAGCAGCTTCGTGCCGAAAACCCGCAGCTTCAGCAGCAATTAGCTTTGTTTGCAGTACAGATGGCTCAGCTCCAAGCTCATGCTGCTCCACCCCCCCACCCCCCACCCCCGTAGAAAATTTCCGGTTGCTGTGCCAGACAAGTTTGATGGCAATCAGGCCATGTTTCCTGCTTTTTTGGGACAATGCCAGCTTTTTATCAGCCTGAGAGCTGAAAACTTCCCCACTGACCAGGATAAAGTGGGGTTTATGATCAGCCTGCTCTCTGGCTCTGCAGCTCGTTGGGCCATGCCCCTGCTGGTCCAGGCTAGTCCTCTGTTGGACGATTTCAGGGGGTTTTGTGATCATCTCACTATCTATGAGGACCCCATCAAAACGCAGACTGCTACCCGACGTCTGAAGACCCTGAAGCAGGGCTGTCAACTGCTGCAGGAATATATTAGTGAGTTTTGGTTGCTTAGCCAGGATTCAGCCTGGAATGAGGCTGCCCTCATGGACGCGTTCCAGGATGGGTTATTGGAGGAGTTGCAGGACGAGCTGGTCCGGGTTGATATTCCTCCGACCCTCAGTGTGCTGGTCCATCTGTGCTTTAGGACCAATGCCCAGTTGCAGATACGGACCAGTCACCGTGCCTGCCAGGAGACCCGGGTGGTACCAGTTGTGCGTGAGACCCTGGCTCCACAGGAGGAGCCCATGGAAATAAGCGCAGCCAGACCCCGTCTGTCGGTGGCCAAGAAAAACAGATGGCACTCAGGGGGGTTGTGTTTGTATTGCAGGGAACCTGGGCACATGGCTGTCTCTTGCCCCAAGAAGCGACAAGGAGAGTTGGCTCCTGGGCCTGCCCCACAGCCACAGAAAACCCTGTCAGAAACCGCCCCAAACCCAATCTAGGGGAGACCCTGGGTAGGAAATGCACCAATACCGAGTCACGCCCAGTGGATGTGGAGCCCGGACCCCCCCCCCCCCCCCGGGACTTGATCCTGGTGGCATGAGTATTCTTGTCCAGTAGTCTGCAGGGGATTCCAACTCTCGCCTTGGTTGACTCCAGAGCTACAACTAACTTTATGGACGTGGCGTTTGCAGCCAAATATAGGAGCCAAATATAGGAGCCTGAGTGGCGTAGCAGGCTAATGCCTCCTATTAAGGCAGCATTTAACATCCAGCTGCCTGCAATTACTGCGAGTTCTAATCTCACGAGGCTCAAGGTTGACTCAGCCTTCCATCCTTTCTAAGGTGGGTAAAATGAGGACCCGGTTTGTGGGGGCAATAAGCTGACTTTGTATAAATATACAAAAGTATGAAGGCTATTGCTTAACGCATTGTAAGCCGCCCTGAGTCTCCGGAGAAGGGCGGCATATAAATATAAATTAAAAAAAAATGCAGTCCCTCAGTGTCCAGTGGATCCTCCCATTTTTGTGGAGACCATTGATGGCCGGGTACTTCTGTCTGGGCCTATTAAGACTGCCATGCAACCCTTGCGCCTGACCATCAGTTCTCATGAGGAGGCCATCCAGGTTTATATTACCTCCGGCCTGCATTTTCCCGTGCTCTTGGGCTTGGCTTGGCTCCAGACACATGATCCACAGATCTACTGGTCCCAGAACTTCATCTCTTTCCCGAGCCTGCAATGTGTGGACCACACCCGCCAAGTCTGTGCAGGCCAGTTGCTGGGTCCATCCGGGGTGTCCTTGCCTTCTGACCTAGCGGACTTCGTGGATGTCTTTAGCGAGCAGGAGGTGGAACAATTGCCCCCACACCAGCCATACGACTGCCCCATTGATTTGATTCCAGACATGCCACTCCCAGTGGGGTGTTTGTATTTGATGTCGGACCCTGAGTTGGTCGCATTGCGGGACTTTGTGGACAAAAATCTGGCTCGGGGTTTTATCCGGCCCTCGTTGTCACCACTGTCCGCCCTGGTCCTGTTTGTGAAAAAGAAGACCAGAGACTTGTGTCTTTGTTGTTAAATGCCATCACGGTGCGCAACTGGTATCCTCTGCCCCTTATTCCCGAACTGTTGGAACCAGAGGTGGATTTCAGCAGGTTCTGACCAGTTCTGGAGAACTGGTAGTGGAATTTTTTTTTTAATTGAAAAGTTTTACAAAAACAATTTCCAAACATTTTCTTCCCCCCTCCCCCAATCCCCCCTCCAACAAACCTTCTCCTCCACTCCTTTTCCCCTCCCTCTTCCTCCTCTCCTTTTCCTTTCCTACTCGCCATTCCACCCTCTGTAATCCTTCCCCTCTCTCCAGTTGTTTCCCTTTTAAATACAATCTTAAGTGGTATTCAAGCAGCCCCGAGTTCCCAATTATACATACATTTATATAACTTCTTTCCCCCAACCCATCCAACCCCCCCTCCCCCCCCAGACTTCCCAAAGCAGAAACAGGGTATTGCAATGATAAACATATGCTAAAATATGCTAACACACTGTAAAGTTCAAAATTTCCCATAGCTCCTTTAACTCCCCTTATTTAAATTCATCAACCTCCCTAAAAATATTACAAACTTTAAAAAAAAGAAAGAAAAGAGAAGAACCCAACTAAATATCCTTCGCAAATTCTCCAACACATTCTTTTTAAACATCTATAGTAACATCATCATAATTATTCATGCTACTTACTTATTAAAATTATACATTTAAAAAAAACCAAACCACAAACAAAACCCTAAACTCTTTTTTAAATCTAAAATCATTTCTATTAATATAAGTTCAACACAAACACTATTCATTTACAACATTTCTATAATAAAACTAAAATTATTATCAGTCCCTTTTTTTTTGTTAAGGTTAAACATTTTAAAAACCTTAAACTTTTTATCTCATAAAATCATCAATAGGGCTTGAACCATTTCTACTAATATAAATTGAAAAGTTTCCAAAAAATATCTTCCAAGTTTTTAATTTACCATTATAGTACCTTCAAACATTTTTTAAAAAATTATCATTTTTGTATAGTAAATATAACCTTTAAAGACTACAGTTTGGTTAGGCTCTCTATCCTTTTTGTTAAAATTAAACATTTTAAAGAAACCTTAAACTTTATCTTGTGAAATCATCAATAGGGCTTAAACCATTCCTATTAATATAAATTGATATAAATTAAATTAATATAAATTGAAAACTTTCCAAAATACATCCTTCAAGTTATTAATTAACCATTATAGTGCCTTCAGTTCAAATTTAAATTTAAAAAGTTATCCTTTTTATATAAATCCTTGCTTTAAAATAACAAATAATAAACAATAATAAAGAAGGCTTTCTTTACTTTAACCATTATAATACCATCATATCATTAAACAAAAAAGTTATCCTTTTTACATATAAGACATCCATACTTGAAATAACCTTTAAAACTGCCAATTTAATAAAAGTTTTACATCTTCTTCTTAAATCTTTTCCAATCCTTTTCTTGCCTTAATTCTTTCAAAAAAGTTCCTTCTGCCCCTCCTAAAAGTTTCTTAAACTTGCGCTGAGATTGATGTGTCATAAAAGTTCCCTTGAACTTTGCAATCTTCTCCCTTAGCTTGAAGTTAAAATCCTGATTTCGCCATTTCTTACTTGTATAGTCCAGCACACCATTCCTTTGTTTGCCAAATAGTTCCTCCATTTGTAATTGCTGATTCAACTGCAAGTCCTCTATAAACAAATTGGAAGTATCTACCAAAGCTTCCATTTGAATCATATCCCCCTGCATTCTGGACCCTGCAGCTTGTGTTTCAATCTCCAAACTCCACTGTATATTGTCTTCTGGTTTCCCCGCCAGCACTTCATTATCAGACTTCTTTTCAATTAAAGCCAAAATGTTGACAATAATCAAGTCTGAAATTTCTTGAAAAATTTTTGCAATTTCATTTCGAATATCTCCTAATTCAGAAGGCAATAATCCTGCAGGTCCAACTTCAACCATTGTTTCAACTTTTACTTCCATTCCAAAACGGCTCTGAACATTTTCCAGTAGCTCTTTGTCTGCTACAAATGTAACAAGCCTAATAATCACTTTCACTAGGCGCCATTTTTTTTGACATTTTAAACGGAGTTAAAGATTAAGCGATCTTATTTTCTTGTCTCCTGCTCTGCTCCGCCAGCATCTAGCTTTCAGTTAAAGTAAAGTTTAAAAATAATTCTTAAAAAATGTTTTACCCTTCAAATGATTTTGATAGCTGGTTGTGGTCGCGATGTCTGGCTCTGCATCTAGCAGAGTCGTTCCAAGTCTGGAGCTGCTTGGCTGGTTTCTGGGGAGTTCCCCTTCTTCGCACCCCAGAATTTTTCCTGGGGGGCTTTGGGGAACTCTACCTCCACCAGCCTCCTCTTCACTCTCCCCTTTGCCCGGGGAGAGCCTTTCCAAGCTTCCCGACAGCGTTTGCCTGCTGATCAGGAGCTTTTACAGAACAAGGAAGCGGGCGCCCATTTCTAGGCGTCTTCGACGAGCCACGGAGCCACCTGAAGCCCCGGTAGTGAAAATTTTGAGTAGTTCAGAGAACCGGTAGTAAACATTCTGACTGGCCCCGCCCCCATCTATTCTCTGCCTCCCAAGTCCCAGCTGATCGGGAGGGAATGGGGATTTTGCAGTAACCTTCCTCTGGAGTGGGGTGGGAATGGAGATTTTGTAGTATCCTTCCCCTGCCATGCCCACCAAGCCATGCCATGCCCACCAAGCCACACCCACAGAACCAGTAGTAAAAATTTTTGAAACCCACCACTGGTTGGAACGGCTTCGGGAGGTTACCATGTTCACCAAATTGGACCTGCGCAGAGCTTATAATCTTGTTCGGATCTGTTCCGGGGATGAATAGAAGATGGCGTTTGGTACCAGGTACGGACATTTTGAGTATACGCTCATGCCGTTTGGGCTGACCAATGCTCCCGCCTTCTTCCAACATTTTATGAATGACATTTTCCGGGACCTCTTGGACCAGTTTGTCGTGATTTACTTGGACAACATTCTGATCTACTCTCCCTCCCGGGAGAGCCACCAACAGCACCTCCGCCTGGTCCTGCAACGGCTTCGGGAGCATCACTTGTATGCTAAACTGGAAAAATGACAGTTTTTCCAGTCCACCATCGAGTTTACGGCTGTAAATTTGGATAAAAATTTCTTTAGGAAATTGGAACAAGCAATAAGCAAATTTATCTGGCAAGGGAAAAAACCACAAATTAAGAGAAAAATGTTACAGGAACACAAAACGAGGGGGGGCTTGGGGCTCCCAAATTGGGAGCTATATTACCAAACCTCGTCCCTTCTTTGGATAAGAGACTGGGTATCCCTTTCGAGAAAACACATATTAACGATTGAGGGATTTGATCTTCACCAAGGCTGGCACTCAACTTTGTGGGCACAACAAGGAAAACAATCTAAATATTTTACTAACCACTATATTAGAAGAATTTTAATAAAAATATGGGAAAAGGTGAAGAAACAAACTTATACCCAAGTTCCTAAATGGGTGGTCCCATTGGAGATGGCAACCTACCTGACGGTTTATAATATAAAAAGAAATTGGACCTACAACATCCTGATGGATGGAAGAGGGAAATTAATATCAAGAAAGGAACTTCAAGTAAAAGGAATTTACACCTATAAATTTACACCAATTTATAGATTGGTGGTCATATGCCCAAATTCAAGCTAGATTCAGAAAAGACAAACAAGAGTATGGTATTTACCAAACGACACAACCGTTAGATAGACTCCTTCTGGGTGTTGAAACAAAATTTATATCTAAGACCTATAATCTTTTGTTATCAAGCTATACAGCTGAGGAGATAGTAAAAGATACGATGATTGCCTGGGGAAGAAACTTAAGAAGACCGATGCAACTTGAAGAATGGCAGGGAATATGGAATAGATCAATGAAATTGACATTATCAGCGGCATTTAAGGAGAACTTTTATAAAATGATCTATAGGCGGTACCTCCCACCAGATAGGATAGCTAAAATGTTCCCTGGATCCTCGGATAAATGTTGGAAGTGCAATTCGGCCAGGGGTACTTTCTTTCACCAGTGGTGGACCTGCCCTCAGATCAGGAAATTTTGGGAAAAGATTCAAAAATGGTTGAACGAGATAACAGGTGCAAGTTTCCCTCTATCTCCAGATTCTTACTTACTTGGAATCAAAGTAAAAGACGTGAGCAAACAAGACTGGCATTTATTCATCCATATTACAACAGCTGCGAGAATAGCACTTGCCCAACATTGGAAAAATGTAAATACACCACCAGATCAACTTATAATAAACAAGATATTGAATTGTGCCGAATTGGACAAATTAATTGTTGAGGGTAAAACTGCCCTCTGCAAAGTGGTGCAACGGACCGGACAGCGAATAGATACGTTGCTTAGCAAAAACACACACATACTCACAGACTCTGAACGTTTAAAGAAAAGTAAACAGTCTTTACTTGTAGTATACAAAACAAACTTGGCTTCTCAAAACAAAGATAACACTTCTTCAAATAATCACGGTTCAACAGAAAAACATAGTTTGCTTACAATTCCAGTTCTCTTCAGTAACACCGACACAGTTCCTTTCAGCAGTTCAACCTTCTAATAGCAGGAGCAGAAGTGAATGAACTTCCTGCCTTCTTTTATGTCCGCTTAGCACAGCCAATTAGTATCATCTCATAGCAGTTAAAGTTACAGAACATAGTTTTCTCTATATTATCTACCCAACCGTAGGATAAGCATCCAACATTCTCCCCTTTGGGTAGACTAATATATTACAATCTTAAATTATACTGATCACATGTATCTATATGTTTCCTACTTCCCTGTGCTTTCGTAAAATGATCAGCTACATTGTCTTCTGATGCACAATATACAAGTTCTATCATCTTATTCATTATACATTCTCTTACATTGAGATACTGAAGATCTGTATGTTTTGTTCTAGTCTTTACAGCTATATTTGTCGCCATTTTTATTGCTGCCTGATTATCTTCGTATACTATTATAGGATCTTGTATATCTATTCCTAAATCTAGCATCAGCTGCTTAATACTAATCAAGTCAACAGGCTCAGACTCAACCCATCCAAGACCGAGTGACTGTGGTTTCCGACGTCCCGATATAGTCAGTTGGTGCCATCACTGACTATTGGGGGCAAATCACTGGCCCCCACGGGGAGGGCTCGCAACTTGGGCGTCCTCCTGGATTCACGGCTGTCTTTAGAAGAGCATTTGATGGCCGTGACCAGGGGGATTTTCTATCAGGTTCGCCTGATACGCCAGTTGCGTCCCTTTCTGGATCGGGACTCTTTACACACAGTCACTCATGCCCTCGTCACTTCCCGCCTGGACTACTGTAATGCTCTCTACATGGGGCTCCCCTTGAGAAGCACCCGGAGGCTCCAACTGGTGCAGAGTGCGGCCGTGCAGGTGGTTACAGGAGTGACATAGCGTTCCCGTGTGACACTGCTCCTGCGTGAGCTGCACTGGCTCCCGGTGGTCTTCCGGGTGCGCTTCAAGGTCTTGGTTACCACCTTTAGAGTGCTCCATGGCTTAGGACCTGGTTATCTACGAGACCACCTGCTGCCACCAGTGGCCTCCCACCGGCCGGTACACTCTCATAGAGAGGGGCTCCTCCGGGTGCCGTCGGCCAAACAATGTCGACTGGCGGCCCCCAGGGGAAGGGCCTTCTCTGTGGGAGCACCTACTATCTGGAATGAGCTCCCCCCGGAGATACGGAGGATCCCGGACCTACGCACCTTCCGCCGTGCTCTTAAGACCTTTTTATTTCACCAGGCTGGCCTGGCTTAATTCTCCTCTTTTTAAAAATAATATAAATTTTAATTGGTTTTAAATTATTGGGGTTTTAAAATCGTTCACGGCCAAATTATTTAATTGGATTTTAATCTGTTTTAAATGTATTTAATGTGTTTTATTTTATGGCTGTTCACCGCCCTGAGTCCCTTGGGAGTAGGGCGGTATATAAATTAAATAAACTTGAAACTTGAACTTGAAGTCTGTACATAACAAAGATAAACAAGAAAACTCTGCTTCCATTGTAGACATACTTAAATGCTTCTGTCTTATGGAACGCCACCATATCAAAGATTTTCCCAGAAATACAACGATTCCTGAGGTTGATCTTCTTGTATTCACATCTGTTGCGAAACTAGCATCTGCATAAGCGGTTACATGCAATTCTTCTGATGGTTGTAGATATAATGCATGATGCATGGTATATTTCAGATATCTAAGAATACGTTTTGCTCCTTGCCAGTGTCTTTCTGTAGGTTCCGTGTTGAATCTAGCTAATTGGTTCACACTATAAGAAATATCAGGCCTAGACCAATTGCTAATGTATGATAAACTGCCAATCAATTATTGGTATATCCCTTTATCAAATAACGGACTTTTCACATCAGTGTTGCAATAATCTTGAACCACAGGTGTCTTTGATGGTTTACACAATTCCATTCTGAACTGTTTTAATAGATTATTAATTTTATCAGTTTGGGATAATTTAAATCCTCCCCTAGTTTTTTCGATCCTTACACCTAGGTATTATTGTATCTCCCCTAGATTTTTAATCCTGACATGAGCTTTTAATTCATCAACAATCCTGTTGGCCTCTTGCTCATTCTTTGTAATTAGAGCTATATCATCCATAAAAAGAAGTAATAATGATACTATGCCATCCCTTTCCATTTTAAATAAACATGGATCTGCTAATCCTGCTATAAATCCAATATTCTTGAATGTTTTTACAATGCATTGGTTCCATTCATAACCTGACTGTTTTAACCCATACAGACTTTTCTTTAATAACCAACAGTCATCTTTCTCATTTTCCTCAAATCCTGAGGGTTTCTTTAAATAAATTTCATGCTGTAATGGTGCATGTAGATATGCGGTCTCTACATCTAAATGGTTAACTATATATTTATTTCTAGCTGCCCATACCAACGCTGCTCTTTTTTAAAAAAAAATTATTTAAAAAGTTTTTCAAAATACAAACATTTTCTCCCGCCCTTCCCACCCACCCTCCTCCCCATCCCACCCACCCCCTTCTCCCATCCTCCCTCCCCCCTCCCTGGACTTCCCAGAACAAATACAGGGTAAAGCATTTAACAATCATAAGCTAAAATAAGCTAACATTTTATAAGTTCCAAATTCTCACTAGGTCTTTAACTCCACATAGTTCAAATAACTATAATCATAAACTAAAAAATTAATAATATTTCATTCAAAGGCTATTTGGAATTTTTTAGTTTGATATCTATTTTGAATATAATCGATCCATCTTCTCCACTCCAATACATATCTTTCATTTGAGTGATCTTTCAAGTATGCTGAAATTTTCGCCATATCTGCCAAATTCCCTACTTTTAAAATCCATTCTTCAATAGTAGGTAACTCTTCCTTCTTCCAATACTGTGCCACCAAAAGTCTGGCTGCTGTTATTAAATTTAAAGTCAGTTTAGTTTCTATTACCGTAAGATTTGTAAATATGCCCAACAGAAAAAACTGTGGAGCAAATTTTATCTTTTTCTTTAGGATATTTTGAAGGATCTACCATATTTTTATCCAAAAAGCCTTAATTTTTTTACAAGTCCACCATATATGATAATACGTAGCATCTTCACATTCACATCTCCAACATTTAGGCTGTAAACTTGGATACATACAGGCTAGTTTTTTGGATCTAAGTGCCATCTATAAAACATTTTGTAAAAGTTCTCTCTTAAGTTTTGGGCCTGCGTGAACCTTATATTTCTAACCCATATTCTTTCCCATGTTTCCATCATTATTGGTTTTCCAATATTTTCCGCCCATTTTATCATACAGTCCTTAACTAGCTCTGTGTCTGAATCTATTTCAACCAATGCATTATACAACCTTTTTATATGCATTTGACTTTGATCTCTAATTTGTTTTACCAAATTTTCATCCTCTTGCAAAATACCAATTTTTGATCTTGTCTCCATCTAGTTTGCATTTGCCCAAACTGAAACCATGTTTTAATTATTCCTTCTTCCCATAATTGATTCATAGCTTTTAGTTGTAACCTAGCTCCTTCTTTATAAAGAAGTTCTTTATAAGTAATATCATCTTGTTTTTGTTCAACACTTATATTCTCTATAGCGTGCCTGGGTACTGTCCAGATTGGAAGCTTATTGTTTAATTTATATTGATACTTTTTCCAGACACGCAATAGAGCATTTCTTAGTATGTGACTTTTAAAAGTCTTATCCACTCTTTTATCATATATTAAATAAGCATGCCATCCGTACAGCAAACCATAACCTTCAATATTCAATATTCTTTCCTCTGTCAAAATCATCCAGTCACTAATTGCTGATAAGGCAGCTGCCTCATAATATAGTCTTAGATTGGGCATTTTGAGACCTCCTCTTTCACGTGTATCTTGCATTATATTCTGCTTAACTCGAGGTCTCTTTCCTGCCCAAACAAAGTTATTAATACCCTTTTTTAAGTATTGGAATCATTTGAAAGAGAAATAAGAACTTTGGTAAAACATTCATTTTTACTGCTGCTACTCTTCCCAACAAGGACAATTGAAGTTTTTTCCAGTTTTCCATCTCTCTCTGTATTTTTTGCCACAACAGTTCATAGTTATACTTATATAATTTCACATGGAAAGTTGTAATATTAATGTGAATGATGCAGGGTCAGCTATATGAACACTGAAGGGCCCTCTCTATTCACATTATTGTCAGAAAGAAATGTGCTTCTATTCACATTATTGTAAGAAAGAAATTTGCTTGTAGAACAGTGCTTGTTTAGAGATTATGCGAAGTCAGCTAAATTACATCCTGGATAATATACATGCATCTTCTGAGGGGCCTAGCTGTCAAGAACATCCTGGGAAACATACATATATCTTCTAGGGAGGCCTAGTTGTCATGATTGCAAGGACATCCATATGGAATCAAAAGTTACTTATCAACAGAGGAAGCCATAACTCTGAGCATCAGCAATTACACAATTAATAAAGGATGTTCTTATGAACTAGAAAATAATATAGGAATTTAGTAATTAGGAAATGTCAATTAGCATGTAACAAATGTTTGTTAACCATAAATGAAAAACTACTGTGCCTACAACTTCCTTTGTCTTAGAAATGTATAAAAGCAGTTGGGTTAGAGCCCTCCTTTGTCCAGAATCCCAGAAGCAAATCTGGTTCTGTACCTGCGCAAATAAAACTGTCTCTGACTGACCAGGAATGTTGTTTGGTCCCATCATTCCATAACAGTTGTGGCGACTCTGGTGGGACTAAGGAACAGAGACCCTTGCTCTGCCTGACGGCCTGCCCCGGTGGGGACCGACACCTTCCCAAGGAAAGTCCACTGGCCGGCCATTAGGACTCCATTGAAGTCTACAGGAATCTTTCAGTGAGGAGGTGCCAGGGGCCCATTGGAGAAGCAGGTCAGTCAAGGATCCACAAGGTCAGCCAGACCCAGAGATCTCAACGAGTGGCCAAGAAGGAAGAACACCTTCAGGCAAGTATATGTAAAAAGGGGAGCCCACCTACTTTGAGGTGGACGAGGGGGCCTGATCACCCTCCTGGGAGACAAGGCGTCATCCTGGAAGTCTCCAGTAGGGGGTTCAAGTCCCTTATTAGTACTGTGTGGGTGGTTAAACCCTTGCGGTTCTCATTGACGACTGTAGGAACGTCCAGCGTCGTGAGCCAGGGGTAGTGTTGTTAGGATGGGTGGTTGGAAAAGTGTCCCCCGGACATCTTTACAATGTATGCTAGCCAATTTTAAGAGGGCGTTTAGTGAAAACTATGGTGATCCCCCGTGTGATCCTAATACCTTGGAGATGTTTTGTATAAATGTATGGCCTACCTTTGGCGTAAGATGGCGAGAAGAAGGATCATTAAATCCAATAGTGATATCCAAGGTACATCAGATCATTACACAGGATGGCTATTGGGACCAATACCCATATATAGATCAGTGGAAAAAAGCTCAAAGGGCAGCCCCACCTTGGCTTAGAAAATGTCAGCTGGAATGTGTGAAAGTGTATTTGATGAAAGAAAAAAATAAGACCAATAGAAAGATATTTAAAAACAAAGTTAAGTTAAATAGTACATAGGATGAACCTATGTACTATAGGAATAAAGAAATAATAACTTTGAAACAAATCCCTAAAAGAATAAGAGACTTGCGGAAAGAGTACTGGTTTCTGGCTACGCTGCTAAATAGAAGATATATACCATTCAGATGGACGACACCGGAAGGGATGTTAGTAACGTGGCAGGGAAGGAAAATAAAGGTGGATTCGCAGGACAAAGCGAGGGAATTATATGATCAAATGATAGGAAATGAGGAAACAAGTGACAGTAAAGAAGGAGGAGGAAGGAATATAAAAGGAAAGCAGAGACGGGAACGTGAAAGAACTCCACCACAAGGAGGAAAAGAAAAAGAAGGAGACACTCAGGAGGAAGGAGGAGTGCAAACAAGAGGCCAAAAAAAAGAACAAGAAGAAACAAAGAAGAAACAACAACAGGAAAGTCAGTAAGAAATGGAAAGAACATTAAAAATTTTGTCAGTGAATGTAAACGGACTCAACTCACCATCCAAACGACACCAAATTTTCAAAAAAATTCTGAAACAAAAATTGGATATAGTGTGCCTCCAGGAGGTACACGTAAGAAAACAAGACATAAAATATATACAAAATAAGAAATTAGGTAAAGTATATTCATCTTTGGCAGAAGAAAAAAAAAGAGGAGTAGTGGTATATATAAAGGAAGGAATAGATAGCGATATAAGATATATAGATACTGAAGGTAGAATAGTGATGATAGAGTTAAGACTTGATTTCAAAAATATGTTATTGGTAGTAATATATGCACCAAACAGTAAACAACTAGAATTCTATAGAAAAGTGCATGAGAAAATTATGGATCAAAAAATGGAAAATGTATGTCTGATTGGAGATTTTAATGCCATTTTAGATGTGAGAAAAGATTATAAATGTACCCAGCAAAATAAAAATAAGAAAAATGTATTACCCAGGACTTTTACAGATATGGTGGAAGAGTTAAACATGATAGATAGTTGGAGGTTCCATAATCCTGAAACCAAGCAATTTACATACTACTCGAACCCGCACAAGTCCTGGTCTAGGTTAGACATGGTATGGGTATCTAGTATATTAATGAGGGAAATAGAAGCGGTGGAAATTCTACCAAACGAATGGGCGGATCACAACCCATTAATGATGACGTGGAAGGGGCATCAGAGAAAGAAAAATAGATGGACAATGAATACTCAGTTAATAAAAGAAAAAGAATATAAGAAATATATGGAAAAGGAACTAGAACTATTTTATAAGGAGAATGTGAAACAACACACCTCCCTACAAAATTTATGGGACACTACCAAGGCATACGTAAGAGGCCTTACAATAGCATACAATGCAAAACGTAGAAAAGAGAGAGAAAAAGAATATAACAAATTACAAGAAGAAATTCAAAATTGGGAGAGTAAATTGCAAAGAAAACCAGGAGATGAACAAACAAGAGTAAAATGGATAGCGGCAAAACATAAGTTAAATATATTAGAACAAGGGCAATATGTAATGACTCTAAAATATATAAGGCAGAATTATTTCGAACACGCAAATAAACCGGGGAGGTGGTTAGCATACAGGCTGAGAAAGAAAAGAGAAAAAAGAATAATTCAGAAATTACAAGATGAGGAGGGGAGGATCCAACAAAGTATAGAGAAGAAAAAGGAAATAATACTCCAATATTACCAAAAACTTTATGAGAAGGATATAGTAACAACGGAGGAAATTGAACATTACTTAAAAGGAAAGGGAGTACAAACATTAACGGAGGAAGAAAAAGAGTTATTAGACAGGGAGATTACGGCAGGTGAATTAAAAGAAGCGCTGAAAAGACAGAAAAATAATAAAACTCCGGGGACCGATGGTCTTCCAACGGAGTTCTATAAAACATTTGGAGAATTATTAAATGGAATATTATTAGAAGTATATAATGAAGCCCTGATGGAGGCAAAATTACCAAACACATGGAAAGAAGCGTATATCTCTCTAATACCGAAAGAGGGGGCAGATGCCACCTTAATAAAAAACTATAGACCGATTTCTTTGTTGAACACCGATTACAAAATTTTTATGAGTATAATTGCTAATAGGTTGAAAAAAATACTACATAACAAAATACATCAGGACCAAAATGGTTTTTTACCCACAAGACAAATAAAAAATAATTTAAGGATGGTAATGGATGTTTTAGAATATTACGAGATGCATCCAGAGAGACAGGTGGCCCTGATCTTTCTGGATGCACAAAAAGCGTTTGACCAAGTAAACTGGCAATTTATGAAACAACAAATTAAAAATATGAATTTTGGTGAGAAATTTACAAAAATGATAACATCAATATACCAGGACCAAAAAGCATGTATTTTGGTAAACGGGGACCCAACGAAATTTTTTGGAATAAATAAAGGAGTAAGGCAGGGATGCCCATTATCGCCCCTACTTTTTATCTTAACGTTGGAAAATTTGTTAATTAGAATTAGGGCAAATAAAGAAATACAAGGATTAAAGATTAAGAGAGAAGATTACAAGGTCCAAGCCTTTGCGGACGATCTTGTTTTCTTCATTGAAGATCCAATAGAAACAACCCCCAAATTAATAAAAGAAATTGAAACTTTTGGAAAAGTAGCAGGCCTAAAAATCAACAAAGAAAAAACGAATATGATAATAAAAAATATGACAACAAAACAAGTAGAGAAATTAGTAAAAGATTCAGGATTACAGGTAGTCAAAAAAGTCAAATACTTAGGGATAAATCTGACAGCTAGAACAGTAACAATAAAACAGGATAATTATGAACCTTTAGTCCAGAAAATAAAAGAGGATTTGGATAAATGGGGGAAATTAAGACTATCCTTACTGGGGAGGATAGCAGTGATAAAATCAAATATACTTCCAAGACTCCTTTATTTATTCCAAACGATACCAATAAAATTAGACAAAAAATTCTTTGATAATTTGGATAAAATAACAACAAAATTTGTGTGGGAAGGGAAAAAATCAAGAATAAAATTGAACATATTACAAGATGACAGAATTAGAGGCGGATTTGGTTTCCCGGCATGGCAAAAATATTACAAAGCAGCAAGCTTGTTATGGATTAAGGAATGGATAACCCTGGAGAACCAAAGATTGTTAAATCTGGAAGGACATGATCTAATGAAGGGATGGCATGCTTTTATTTGGAATTCTGGAAATAAAATATATAAACATTTCAACAACCATACTATTAGAAAATCCTTAATTAATACATGGCAACAAATTCGACATAAACATTATATAAAAATTCCTGGTTGGTTATCAACAATAGAAGCAATTACTCACCCCAATATACTATCAAAACAAAAAATATTAAGATATAGAGAAGTATTGGATACGCAGGGGAAATTAAAAACTAGGGAAGAACTAAAAGAACAAGGAATAGCAATAGACTGGTGGCCCTACTCACAAATAAAAACAAGATATAGGAAGGATCAGGAAGAGGGAGGAATAGACTTAAAACAAAATCGATTAGACAAATTATTAGAATCTAAAGAAGGGAAATTAATTTCGAAAATATATAAATATCTACTCGAATATGATTTGGCAGAAGAATTGGTTAAAGGGCAGATGATAGCGTGGGCGAGGAATATTGGCCACAGTATACAGCTGGAAGAATGGGAAAGAGCGTGGGAAAACAACTACAGCATGACAAAATCAGTGGCCTACAAAGAAAATCATTATAAGATGTGGTACCGATGGCATCTGGCCCCCGCAAGATTAGCGAAAATGTACCCAAATATAAACCCGACATGTTGGAAATGTAAAAAAGCACAAGGAACTTATTATCACGCTTGGTGGCTCTGCCCAGAAATTAAGAAATATTGGAATAAGATAAAAACATGGATAATCGAAATAACAGGTTATGAAATTGAATTAGAACCAGAAATTTTTTTATTAGGCATGATTAAAAAGAATATTAGAAATGATATAAAATACTTAATACTCCATATAATTACGGCGGCAAGATTAGTATTAGCACAATTTTGGAAAATAGATCGAATGCCAACTGATCAGGAGTTAATACAAAAAATTTACACATGCGCAGTAATGGACAAACTAACGTTAGAGTTACAGGATAAGGAGGACTCAAAATATTATACAATATGGAATAGATGGTATCAATGGATAAATCAGAGAAAGGGAAATGGGTAGAGATGGAATTTAGAAGAAATCAATATAATTAAAAACAGCACTGTCAGAGAAATAGAAAACGAAATATGTCACAGTATGTTGGCATTTATGTATATATGTATATATATAATGGAAATTAGTTAGAAATTGTGTATTGTATATGTAAGTTTGTCTCTTGATTAAGAGAAATTTGTATGTTTTAAATGGTTTTATAAATGAATAAAGTTTTGTTTTTAAAATTTAAAAAAAAAACAAAGTTTTTAGTCAGGAGGAGGAGGAAGAGGTTAGTCGACCTCCCCCATATGCACCACACCCCGTACCTCCAAGACGAAACCCCTATCCACCCCTGCCAGTGGATATGGTGCCAAGAACCATCCAGCCCCGGAGACGCCAACAGCAAGTCAAACGGGAAGTTAAGAGTGATGTGGAAGGAGAGATAGAAGAAGAATCTAAACCCATTAGTTCTCGAACTCGAAGCCAGACGAGTTTGAAGAAGGCAGAGACTCTGGCCCCTTTAAGGGAAGTCTTGAGTCATGGGACTGATGCCCAGGGACAGCCCACCATTCGTCCCTTGCTCCAATATCAGCCATTCACTACTACAGATCTACTTAATTGGAAGCAGCAATATGGACCATTTAGCAAAAAGCCCGCCGAAATAGTAGATCTCTTCAGTACTATAATGCAAACCCATAGACCCACATGGGGAGACATTCAACAATTGTTAAATACTTTACTCTCCATGGAGGATAGGGAGAAATTTAAAGTTGCAAAAGAAAAGATCCTATCCCAAAGGTATCCAGACGTTGCCGATGCAGCACAAAAAGCCGCCGCGGCTGCAGAAGTTGATCCCAATTGGAATCCCAATGAGAACCAACACCAGACTCTATTAAATGACTATCGCCTCTTATGCATAAACAGTTTACGAGAGGCAGCAAAAGGTCCTGTTAATTATGTCAAAACCACCACCATACTCCAAGAAAAAAATGAAAGTCCTGAGAGCTTTTTGGCCAGACTAGTAGAATCCTACAAAGTTCATACTGGGATAAACATAGAAGATCCAGCAAATAGACACCTGTTAAATGAACGGTTTATCACTCAAAGTGCCATAGATTTCAGGAGAAAATTGCAGAAACTAGAAGGAGCTCTAGGAAAAAATACCAGTGAACTCCTGGAAGTTGCAAGAAAGGTTTATCTGAATAGGGATAGAGAAGAAGAAAAAAGGCAGGATGCTAAAGAAAGGAAGAGGACTGAAATGTTAGCTGTGGCCCTGGGAGGAATTATCTTAGGGCCCAACCAATGTGCCATCTGTAAAGAAGAAGGACATTGGCAGAGAGAGTGCCCCCGTAGAAGGATGGAATCAAGAGGAGTATCTTATGGACTTCCGGTGCAGCAGTCAGAGTGGAAAGAGCGGCATTAGCTCCGCAAGACCAATCGGTTTTCCAGACCTCCGCGGCGTTTTTGGTGCCGTTCTCAGCCCCGGAGAGGTTGGGAGAGCAGAGGGGCTTTCTTTGGAGGTGAGGAGGAGGAGTGTGACCCCCCCCGCTGCAACGAAGCGTGAGCTCCGAGGACCCAGAGGACAGGAAGAAGGCCGCGGAATAGCGGCCCTGAAGCCCGTGACGCTGCGGTTTTGACCGGCTCGGGGAGGCAAGGCAAAACGGAACCCAACGGAGAAAGAAGAAGAGGATTTTGAAGAGGGGGAAAAAAGAAGAAAAAAGAGGGGGCGTGCAGCGACTGGAGAAGATAGCGGCAGCCTAGTCTACAGGTGAAAGAAGTATATACTTCTAGTATTGCGACCATCTTGCTGCTGTGGAATATAGTTGGTGTACAGCGAAATAAAGAACAATAATTGTGGCTTTTTCACTTTAAGAAGAGGGGAATGATTAGGGGGTAAAACTTCTCCTGACCCCCCCCCCCCCAGGAACTTTAACAGTGAGCTCTTTTCGAACTAATTTGATTAACTGATGAAGTGTATCACTTAGGTTGATACAGTGGATTAATACCCTCCTGAAGAAGTGAATTGGCAATTTATATATCTCTAATATTTATTAATTGTTTACAATGGCTTTTGATTAATTGATGATTAATTGATTGATTATTATTACTTTTTTCTTATTTTTCTATTTTCTTATTGCTATATTGACTTATTATTTAATATAAACTATTGTATTAATATATATATATATTTATATCTAGATTGTATTTAACTATAGAGAGATAAGGCAAATTACTGTAGATTAGAGGAATAATAGTATAGGAGTAAGATTGAATAAGAGTGAGAGTTTAATCAAAGGGGGGTTTTAAGCTAAACAGAAGAAACAACACTTGTGTATGATAAGGTGGGGAAAACTCTTTTGCTTAGCCAATATGTCCACTACGGTCACAGCTACAAAAGTGGTGAAAAAATACATACCTTCCACAATGGTATCTTCCCCGATAACCACTCCCCCAGGGGCAAAAATGTCACCTGAAAAGTTACCAGCAACAGAGAAACCAATCACAATACAAGATATGCAAATGATGTTCCAAAACATCCAAGAAATTATAGAAAAGAATCAGGAATCAATTGCCAAAAACTTTGAGGACTTAAAATCTGAGATGAGTGGGTTAAGGGGAGAAATTACACAAGTGAAAGAGACTCTGGGAGAAATGAAAACAACCATCTTAGAACACGAGGAACGATTGACAGAGGTGGAAAAAACGGCTGACAGAGTTGAAACCCAGTTCGATAAGTATGAAAAGAAATGTGTCCAAGCGGTGGGGAAACTCGAGGAGGAGATAGTCTTTCTGGAGATGGAGAAATCCGCCTTTTTTTACATCTCCAAAATGTGGTTGAGGACAAAGAGGAACAATTGGAGGAAATTGTAGGAGAAATAATCGCTGAAACAGTGGGGAGGAAAAAAGAAGAAGTATGTGGAGACATAGATGAAGCATATAGAGTATACACCAATTATGCAAGGCGCCACAACTTACCCAGAGAATTACATGTAAGGCTGACCAAAAAAGCATTAAGAGACAAAACTCTCCACAAGACCAGGGATCAGAATGTAACATACAGAGGAAGACAGATTATAATCCTTAAACAGATCCCCAGAAGAGTGAGAGAGCAACGACATAATTACCAATTCATAACCTCACAATTGAGAAAGCATAACGCGCCAGGACTCTTAGTGACATGGCAAGAGCGGAAAATTAAAATTGAGAGTATAGATGACGCACAAGACTTCTGTGAAATATATATTTCTTATTAGCCTATTGTAAGTATCGCTAGTATTTCACTACTCACTCCAACCCTCAATCTATTCTGTCAATTAATTAGTCCTTTTGTCTAATGGAAACAATAAGGCTATATATCAAAACAAATCAACTAAAAATATTCTTAATATAATAGCAACTATATGTATATATAAATAGTATTATTAAATAGCTAATAGTTAAATGATAATAATTTTGTTACTTAATGAATTGTTCAATAACTTATTAGTCCTTTTATGAGTCAATTACAATATGAATGTAGTATAATATATTCACTATAATCAGTAGGGATACAAATCTCAGACCATCTAATTTATAAAATTAATTTAAATATAGGTAATAGTTGTAAGCAATTTATCAACTTATAATAGTATTAAATTGTGAAAAGTGAAGGGAAGAAAGAGGAAGGAACAAAAAAAACTTATTATTATAACTTATTATTAAGTATTTCTTAAATTTCTTAAATATTTCTTAACTATTTAAAATTAATATATTAATAATTCAGTACTTTAAAAAGGTATCTATATATGCTTAATATAAATGCCATAAATATAATGTAAATATAAATATAAGTATAAATATAGGTCGATTTAATACAAGTATAAATAGTTTGCACCAATTAATTAATACTAATAAGAGGAGAGGAAAGGGGAGAGGGAATGACTTAAAAGGATTTTAGAAGAATTTTGTGAAGAGGAAAATGGGGCAAAAGGTCAGAAGATGTTGGTTAATTGTTCTTATTTAGTTGTTTAGTTACTTGTCGCCCTCCCTTGTCAATGTCCAGAGGGGAAAGATGGGTTGCTGGGATGTTCGGCTCAGTTCGATTGGAATCTATGTTTTAAGTTCCTTCAAAATCTTCAATCGCTTTCTCTGGGGGTTCTTCCCGTCACTCTGGCCACTCTAGCCGCTCGCTCGTCCTCTCTTTAGTTTTTTCAAGATGGGCGCACTTCCTGTCTGGAGTTTTCCGGCTCTCCTTTCACCCGATCTGCCGTCTTATCTCCTTCCACCTCCAAATTTCTCCTCACGATCTCTCCCGTCAGGTTCGTTCGGTTTTTGCTAGTGCCCCACTCTTTCTTACGATTTTCTCCACACCGATCTCTTGCCAGCCGTTCTGCGGTCCGCTCGTTGTCTCCTCTATTTTCCTTTCAGTCGCCACTTAATTTCCGATCTGCTTCTGCTTCTCTGCCCAGTCCGGTCGGCTCACTTAAAATCACATTTAATGTGCATCGGGGGCGATGGTATGAATGTTCTTAAGCACCCCTCTTGCTGGAATTCCTTGCTTCCTGCTTCATTGACTAGCGAGGCTTCGGGTCCGCCATTCAACAGCAGACGCGCTGCGCTAGTTTGGCTGTGAAAACCGGTCCAGCAGAGTGGTTTTGCGGTTCTCCACTCAGCCTGCCGGTACTTCACTATTGCCCGCAGAGCCCTTCAAGCTCCCACGCCTCGAAGGGTCCCCAAAACACAGCGATTAGTGGCGTTAAGTAAGAGCGATCGCTTTTACCACGCCATGTCACCTCGGTCCTCAACCGGAAGTCCTCAATAATAATAACAATAAGAAAGGGAAACCAGTGGATGACTATTTGGAAAAATATAGATAGGATCATAAAAGAGCAAGTAAAAGTCTTGAGTGAGATAACAAGTTACGCAGCTACGGTAACCAAAACTGGGAAAAAGACAACGACAAATATTCCAAACCCAACAATTGCAATGTCATCACCAGTAACACAAAAATCTACAGAAAGTCTCGCAACCATGTTACCCACAATGCAAGCGATGCAACTATCGCTAACATCAATCCAGGAAACGATGTTAATGATGCAGGAGAAGATGACTAACAACCACTTAGAATTGAAGACGGACATTCAAACTATAGACCAAAAAATGAATGATTTCCAGCAGGCAATACAAGTGAACGAACAAAAAATAAAGAAAATTGAATCTAAGATCGAACAACAGGAAAGAGATCTGGACGCAGTGGATCAAAAACTGATGGCGCAGAATAGGGACCTGGAAGATTCAATTATGCAGCTGGAAATGGACAAAGCATCCTTCTACCTGCGTTTTCAGAACATTACGGAGGAGAAAGAAGAGAACCTGGGTCAAGTCATGGCAGAATTGATTGGAGAGATTTTACAACAGGATAAGGATCAAATAATTAAAGAACTGGACAAAGTATACAGGGTTCAGACAAATTATGCAAGACGCAACAAGCTTCCGAGAGAAGTCCATATAAGGTTTGCTCGAAGAAAAGTCAAAGATATTTTTTATAATATTGCGAAAGGAGAAACAATAAAATATAAGGGCAAAGAGGTTATAGTACTGAAACAGGTCCCGAGGAGGGTAAGGGAAGTAAGGAGGGACTATAGATTCCTGGCATTGCAACTAAATAAAAGAAATATCCCTTTCCGATGGACCTTGCCAGAAGGGATGCTGATAACCTGGCAAGGGAAGAAAATAAAGATAAATAGTCTGGTGGAGGCACAGGAATTTGTAGATCAATTGAAAGGAAGTGAAGAAGGCCTGAGTAGTAAGGAAGAGTTAAGAGGGGCTACAACAGAGGAAGACCTTATACGACAAAAAGGATCGAAGGAAGAGTTATCAGAGGAAAAGGAAAAGGAGGAAAGAGAAAACAAAGAAGGAAAGAAAGAACCAAGACCGCAGAGAGTTACCCGGGCAAAACATTACTAGACTGATATCAAATTTGAAAATGGACTGGAAGTTGCTATCAGTAAATGTAAACGGATTGAACGACTATAAAAAAAGAAATTTTTTTTTTACAAAACTAGCTAAAGAGAATTTGGATTTAATATGTTTACAAGAGGTGCATATTAAAAAGGGAAACGAAAAATATTTGGAATACAAGAAATTAGGGAAATTATATACATCATTGGCAGGGGAAAAAAAGAGAGGGATAGCTATATATATCAGGGAGGAAATAAAATCAGAGTTAAAATATACAGACCCCAAGGGCAGAATTCTGGCAGTGGAAATCATGAGAGAGGCTACACCAATCCTACTTATCTCTATCTATGCCCCGAACAAAAATTTGGGAAACTTTTATAGTAAACTTAGAGAAATAATCAGTACAATGGAAAACAATAACAATATATGCATAATTGGGGACTTCAACGGAATAGTAGATCCAAACAAAGACCATAAAACCCCTAAAGGACAAAAAGGAAAAATAAAAAGTATACCAAAACCCTTCTTCGAGTTAATCGATGAATTAAACTTGATCGACATTTGGCGAACCTTAAATTCACATAAAAAACAATACACCTTTTATTCGAATGCAAAAAAAACTTGGTCGAGAATTGACATGATGTGGCTGAGTAGGAACCTGGGAATGGATATTTTATCAGCTGAGATTCTACCCAATATATGGGCAGATCATAATCCGTTGGAAATTAAATGGAAAAGGAAATATAGGAGGGGAAATACAAGATGGAGGTTGAATACTCAATTCCTTCGAGACAAACAAAATGTTGAAAAAATAAAGAAAGAAATAAAGGATTTCTTTGAAAGAAATGAGAAAGAACCGACGGAACGAGGGATAATATGGGATTCGATGAAGGCCTTTTTAAGAGGTCTTGCTATCGCATATAGTGCACATAAAAACAAGGAAAAAAGAGAACGTCAAAGAACGATATTAGAGGAGCTGAGAGAAATAGAGAAAGAAATTCAACAAGTCCCAGATAATGAATCGGCAAAGCAAAAATGGATGATTACACGCCACAAAATAAACTTAATGGACCAAGAAAATTTAGCATATGAAATTAAAAAAACCAAACAATACTATTTTGAAAACGCCAACAAACCGGGGAGATGGTTGTCATATAGATTAAAGAAAGAAAAAGAAAAAGGGATAATATATCAATTGGAAGACCCTGAAGGCCATATAGTAAATAAGGAGGAGGAGAAATTAGAATTAATCTACGATTATTATGCCACATTGTATAAAGAGGAAGAGATACCTAAAGAGAAAATAGAACGATATCTACTAGAAGAAGGGCTTCCACAAATTGAGGAAGAGGAGAAGGAGCTGTTAAATAAGGAAATTACAATGAAAGAGTTAAAGATGGCAACCTCTAAACTTAAGAAAAATAAATCACCAGGCCCAGACGGATTCCCAGGGGAACTATATCAAAATCTAGATTTAGAAGATGTTTTGCTCCCAAAATTGTTAAAAATATTTAACGAAGCCCTAACAAAATCTGTAATACCAGAATCATGGAGGGAGGCGTACATTACACTCCTCCCCAAAGAAGGAACAGACACAAAGTCTATTAAAAATTACAGGCCAATCTCTTTACTTAACACGGACTACAAATTATTCATGAGCATCTTGGCGGAAAGGTTGAAAAAAGTACTGAATAGAATAATACATAATGATCAAAATGGATTTCTCCCAGGGAGACAAATTAGAAATAATATAAGGACGATATTGGACGTAATAGAATACTACGAGGACCACCCAGGTCAGGAAATGGCATTGATTTTTGTAGACGCCCAGAAGGCCTTTGATAATTTAAATTGGGAATTCATGATACAGCAAATAAGTAAAATGGGATTTGGGCCAAATTTTGAAAAAGCAATAACAACCATTTATAAGAAGCAAAAGGCAAATATTTTGGTAAATGGAGAGCTAACGAAGTCATTTTTAAT